>JAXCGZ010013208.1:662500-680172 GCA_037179515.1 Halocaridina rubra
TCTGTTTTAAACTTTTCTTTTAATTATATCTTACGTAGAGAGGCCCACAAAACATTAATATTAATTAGTATCTTTTTTAAATGTCATAATTCATTTTTTTCTCTTATTTCAATAAACTTTCAAATAAATAGCCCTTTTGCATATCAATTATCGTATATCTAAAAGCGTGGCTAAGTTTATTTCTGTCTTCCATAGGTTTTTACATGACAAGATAACTGAGTTATTAACCTTTCTCTTTAATTTTCCCTTGCCAGCTAAGATTACATGTAATAGTAATCTTTCTGGTGGCGACAGCTTTAATCCCCATTTTCTACTTGTTTCACTGTTAATTAAAATGTTGAAACTATTCGTAATGAACTGTATGACTTTCACCAATGCCTACAGTGATCAAGCTTTTACATGAAACCCTAGTTCGCGTATATATTTTATCTACATAACAAAAGTACCTTTATTTTTGGCTTATTTTGTATATCAGCGATACTGATCATAATTAGCATTTGCGATGTCATACAATATAAATAGTGAATACACACACATAGGTATAAATACGTATATGAATACTTACACTGTAGTAAATATTAAATAAAAAGAAAACCGGAGAAAGCGGAAAGGAGAGGCAAAGAAGGCAGAACGTATGAAATGGCACAGGCAAGAAATACGCCCTCATCGGGCCCGGGCACCAAGAAAACACTGAGATGAAGAAAAGTAGATGCTGAAAGGGATGGCAAAAATAAGAGGGCGATAAAAATAGGAAAAGGACAGGCTGAAAGAATAGTCGAGAAAATGAAGACCTAGAAATATGGCAGGATTAGGCCCTGAGTTGATGATAGATCAACTTTTTAAAGGAATATAGATCATAAAAGAGGACAGACAGAAGGAGGAAGTGAGTTCCAGAGTTTTGAGATAGAAGGGAAGACGCAGTCACTTCATCGATCAATGCGTGAGCTACATATCTCCACACAGTCAGTGCCTGTGAGAAGAGGTCGCTTAACGAGTGATACACGGCCTTGGCAGAGGGAGAGGGATGCAACTCACCAACTCATTAGAGCATCCATGGAAGTAGTGACGTTAGGAAGGAGAAAGTGATGATACCTTACTTCGAGGAGAAAGAGAATTATGATTAGCAGTAAGATAAGGGTCATTAATGAGTCTTATTGTTTTAGATTCAACCCTATCAAGGAGACAAGTATAAGAAGAAGCACCCCAGATGTAAGAGCAGTGTTCTAATCAGGGACAGATAAGACCTCTATAGAATTTAAGTCACCGAAAAGAGGAAAATAAGGACGAAAACGAAACAGAACTCTCAATTTCTTAGATGCAGTTTTAGAAATTTTGATTGTGGGACTCCTCCAAGTCAAGTTAGAGGCTCTGTGAATTGCTAATACTTGAATAAAACTAAAAAGGTAAATTTCCTTAGTCTCGGAGAAAATAGGGCTTCCAGAAGAAGAAGATATAGAGATAGCCAGAAACTTTGTCTTGCAAGAATTAAATCTAACTGAATTTTGGGTGCCCCACTCAGGTATTTTCTGTACATCGGAGCTGAGAGTTGAACAAAGAATGAAGCGAGACTAATAGCGAGTAGCAGAGGAAGGCTGTGAAGAGAAGGGAAGGGAAAAATGAAGAGTAGAATCGTCGACAAAGCGTGGAGAAAAGAGGAATATGGGGAGTGGAGATGATCGTTGATGAAGAGAAGGAGCACAATAGGTGAAAGAGCAGTGCCCATTGGAACACCAAAGGAAACAGGGAATGAGATAGATTTGGCATCAATAACCACAGATATAAAACGGTCAGATACAAAACTGGTAAGCAGGAAGTTGGCCAACAGAACCTTGTGTCACTCTCTGTCAAAAACCATAGAGATATGAAGGGCGACAACAAAGCATTCCCCACAGCTCTCCAGAGAAGATGACCATACATGAGTTACATAGAAAAGAAGGTCACAAGTAGATCTTGCCTTGCGGAAGCCGTACTGGTGATCGGAAATAAGCGAGTCAGATTCAAGATGTTTCAAGAAGTGAGACTTGAGCAAAGTTCCAAATACTTTAGCAAAGCAGAGGCTAGGGCAATTGGTCGGTAGTTAGAAAGAATAGGATGGTCACCCTTCTTAGAAACTGGCTGAACTAGAGCGTACTTCTAAGATGAGGGATAGATACTAGTTGAGAAAATGAGGTGAAAAAGACGGCAAAACAGGGCAGCCAGTTTAGCTGCATACTTCTTAAGGAACCTTTCAGGGATACCATCAGGTCTGGATGCCTTGTTCGCGTTTAGAGAGTGAAGAATCTAATGGAATTTGCTTGAATAAAGATTAGGGGAGGGCATAGGGTTAGATAGGGGGTAGAGAACGAGGGTCTGGTTTTCTGGAATCTCTTACAGAAGAGTTGGTAGAGAAATGAGAGACGAAGAGAGCAGCTTTGTCAGGGAGAGAGCGATCTATACAACCGTCAGGACAAATGAGAGGATGGGCAAACAAACAAAACGAAGAAACATTTCTTTCCATTTTACAATGAGTTTTCTGTTACAAAACTAAGAGTACACATATAAGTAGACAGGTAATTGAGCTAATAGCTAAAAGGGTGATATATACACTTTCAGTGAACAAAAATAAAGCCTTCCTAGAAAATTAAAATTGCCTTTAATTAACAGATGTGTATACAATTATCAATATACGATGAATAAGTAGATAATTGAGTAAAGTTTATGCATCTTTGTTATAATAATAATAATAATAATAATAATAATAATAATAATAATAATAATAATAATAAGAATAATAATAATAATAATAATAATAGTAAAAATTAAAATAATAATAATAATAATAATAATAATAATAATAATAATAATAATAATAATAATAATAATAATAATAATAATAGTAATAAAAATAAAAATAATAGTAATAATAATAATAATAATAATAATAATAATAATAATAATAATAATAATAATAATAATAATAATGATAATAGTTGAAAGTAAATAATACTCAATCAGCTTAGCGTAAAAGACACATACACTTGCAAGTGAATGTTAGCTTGAGTTAAGTAAGTTTTTGGATAGCTATTTTGGCTAAGGACCAGACACATTTATCAGTGAGGGGGGAGTGTCAAAAGGAGAGAAAAAGAGGGCTAGACAGATTTAATATGTGAAAAAAATAATGACTTTCCTGCTACCGCAAAATATTGCAAGGTATCACTGGTTCGGAGATTTGCCTCGTTAAGAAAAGTGTGAAAAATTATTCATTTCCCAATATCACTGACAATTATTCGCTCGCTTTTAACTTTTAGGATATGTAATATAGACTAGGAATTATCCTTCTCTTATAGCCCAATCCAATCTAACAGATGATCTGAATGCAACCAAGAACACAACAAATTCCCAAAATGGTAATACATAAAAGTATTATGGAAAAAAAATATTTTTATAATACTTTTTTAGATTTCCCTCTTAATTACCACTTTCTACCTTCAAATATTACACAATACATCATAAAATGGTTATCCGCTATGAGTTCTATTAATGCATGCTCTATAAGATATTGCAGGCATTAATACTATTCATAACTCAAATTTTATTATATATTCTTTCTACGGTTATTAGACAATGAACACTTGAAGAGGGAATATATATATTTTTTTAAAATTTGTAACTTGAAGAGGGAATATATATATTTTTTTTAGATTTGTAACTATCAATTATTTTCGAAGATTTGTTTTTCGCATTTCTTTTTTTAATATCTTTCCTGACGACAAAGTAAAATTGTTTATAACACTGATCCGCCATTTTTATAATGTGTCAACAAAATATTGCAAAATAGTTTCATTATTCGTATGTTGCATTTTTTATGTCGTTGAACCCACCAACTCAATACCTCATTTTGTGAAATATTTCTATATATTAGCAAAATGCATATTAAAAGTTTCCTTTCATATACGAGAGAGAAAGATAATGAAAAATAAAGATAGATAAATAGATAGATAGATAGATAGATAGATAGAGAGAGAGAGAGAGAGAGAGAGAGAGAGAGAGAGAGAGAGAGAGAGAGAGAGAGAGAGAGAGAGAGAGAGAGAGAGAGAGAGAGAGAGCCTCTTTGTCATTCTGCTAACATCAAAGCCAAGGTACTTCCCACGAGAAAGAGCTCTGGGATTGTCTAGTGCACATTTCTCACTCGAATGGAAAGAAAATGTAGAAAAAAGGAACAGGCAAGAAAATGAAGAAATAACAGATGAATAGAGAAAAGAGAAAGAGACCTAAAGACGAAGATAGTAAGTAATCTTAAGAAAAGTGAGAGATATTTAAAACGAGATACAGCAATGGAAAGTGAAAGAAGATACATGAACAATGGATCGATGGGCCAAAGAGAATGGTTAAGTAATATGGTTAAGTTCCATTAACTCGATGTTTTTCATAAGTGGAAAAAAAAAGCGAGACTATAGAAGCCCAACATAGAAAGACTATACAGTAAGTAAATGGGAGAAAGAAAGAGGATAGAAGAAAGGGACGGAAAACGAAGACATAAATCTGAAGTTGCAAGGAGATCTATGAACGAATAAAGAAATAGCACAATATATGATAAACGAAGACTTAATAGGAAAAGATGACCGTAGAATATATTCGATATGGAAAGTGAAAGGAATGCAGAAGGAAAGAATGAGAGAGTAGTATTTAATTAATTAAGTATATTTATGCTATTCTCTTTCAGCATTTTGTTATACTTAAGATATATTTTTTCTACAAACACAGTTATAAGATATGACCATCCTCATCAAGTACACTCTTTTCCCTTTTGTCATCAAAGAAACATTTTTCTATGCCTACAGCTACACTGAATATTTTTGGATATTCATCACACATCTTTTATTATCCCTTCACATCTGACAAGTCATTTCACTCTCCATCTTTGTTTCTCTTTACTTTATGTATTCTTCGTGCCCAGGCCCGATGAGGGCTGTTTTATTTTCTAATTTTTTTAGCCTGTCCTGGTGTCACAATCATAAAAAAAAAATATCTATTTATCATTTAATATTCAATATTCAGTAAATGCTTGAAGCAATCTTATACTGTACTCACACTCGGCAAATCATCACAACTACTATTAATTTTCACTTCTATTCCAAAGTCTCCCTCTTCGTCTATTTATATTATATATTTTCCTCCTTCGTATTCTCAAAATTCTCTTCCTCACCATGAAATCAAAGTCTTCATCAATGATAAGTTAATGGGTGTCTTAATAAGTTCAGGATAAGAAGTCATACAAATACATTAATTTTTGTTTCCATGATGAATTCATCACTTATTGCAAGTGTCAAGAAATACTAAGTAAAAGACGAAAAGATTATGTTAGTGTGTTAAAATATTGCTAAAGATTCATAAGTTAATAATTTCTGGGATAAACCAAACTGCACAACTCCAAAAACTATGATCAAAGGTTGCAAAGCAGCCAAGAGAAGCACAAACTTCTTGAGCGAATGAGCAGTTCCAAAGTGACCCTAAGATTCAGTGATATATGAAAATTTGACAGCACAGCCTTCTGTCACCCCTCACTCTTGCCTCTCTTCAAAACAAACAAAAACAATTTGGCATTATATTCCCTACACTATTTTCAGGCTATAATTTGCAATTAATGAAATGAGCCAGACTCAGGGCATTTAGTACCAAGAGAACATCACTTAAAAAGGCAAATTCTGAAAAACTGATTTAGTCTTTTGTATCTCTCTCTCTCTCTCTCTCTCTCTCTCTCTCTCTCTCTCTCTCTCTCTCTCTCTCTCTCTCTCTCTCTCTCTCTCTCTCTCTCTCTCTCTCTCTCTCTCTCTCTCTCTCTCTCTCTCAAGAAGGCCAACTCTCCATTAAACCATTTCACACGAAAAAAACCTTTGCTTCTGATGTTATACGGCAGTCGCTTTAATTTTTCATCGACATACAATGTGAAATACTCCTTCATATTTTACTTATTTATTGGCAGGAATCATCATAATTGTTATGATATGGAAATAAAGAAGTGGTATAGACAGTTTATTTTCCCATCTGGGTGTAGCACCATAATTCTACTCAAATTAAGGTGTACTTCATATGCAAACGAATTCGTTAAAGTATTCTTCGATATTTGTAGTTACTTACCTAATAACTTTCTTAGTACTACCAGCATATTTTGGAACATAATAATAATAATAATAATAATAATAATAATAATAATAATAATAATAATAATAATAATTATTATTATTATTATTATTATTATTATTATTATTATTATTATTATTATTATTATTATTATTAATATAATAATAATTATAATAATAATAATAATAATAATAATAATAATAATAATAATAATAATAATTATAATAATAATAATAATTATTATTATTATTATTATAATAATAATAATAATAATAATAATAATAATAATAATAATAATAATAATAATAATAATAATAATAATAATAATAATAATAATAATAATAATAATAATTATAATATTGCAATTATAAGCAACTTGCACTCAATTCTTTCACCTACTAACAACATTTGCCTCCATTTAGATAAGCGACTTTTCAACTTGCACATACTGAATCCTAATATCCAAAATCATGACAACCTTTTTCATTTTCATTCTCAATGGCTTATTCGCCATTTCAAGGATAAGAAAAGACTACACAAAATTTCTTGGAATGTTGATGGAATCTTTTTTTAACAAACTTGTTAGTCTCATTTTTGCAACGTTACTTGACACCTATTAAAATCCTTTCACTTTGTCGCATCTCCTAGTCAACAAGCCCTACATTGTGCTTGCAAAACCACTGCTTCGTTTTCATTAACAATTTTCGGAATCACATACATCGTACTCGATCAGAGTAGTAATTTTGTAAAAAAATTTATCTTTGTTAGCATTTATGAAGTCGAAGTAATTTTTCAGTATGATCAATGCAGACCAATAACGTTGTCAATAAGGCTCTGTTCCGCTATGAAGAGAAATATACTTTGACTTGAGAAGTACTGTAGAGCGTTTATTGTTGCAAGTAAGGGAGTACTTGCTCAAGAAAATATTCTTCTATGAATTGCTTTGGTGAAATAGACTCGAAGGAAACAGTGGTGGTGCAAGGGTTATTGTCACACATACAAAGCTACCCTTACCTCATGAGAATGCAAGACCATACGCACGTGCATGTATGGAAGTGTTTACAGATAATACTAAACTTGCTGAAAGTTATTTTGATTCAAATTTATGAGCAACATGCACAACTATATTGTTTTTTTTTTTTTGTCTCTGAGTCGTGTACATCACAAAATAAATGAAGTCATAGCCATGTAAACCACAAACAACCTTCAACAATGACGATAGTCAAGAAACGTACAAAGACACAAGGTCAGAAAAAAGGAATGCAGTTAGGTGCACAATATCTGTAATTCTGAAAAGAACTCCCCCCCCCATTCAGAAAAAGAATCTGAAAGGGAGATTAAAAAAAAAAAAAGAGCTGCAATTCATATTTTTCAATGTGTGAAAGAGTGACAGTCAAAATGGGCATTTTACTATATTTTTCTAGTATATATGTTGACACGTAATTTTAGTATGCGTAGATATACGTATGCGGTGTGTGTGTGTGATTACCTAATTGTGATTACCTAATTGTGTTTACGGGAAAGAGCCCAAAGCTCGTATCTTCCCGTCTCCTGATCGGTTCCATTTTAGACTTAGTGATACTTATCATACCTGTCCTTAAAACTATGGATTGAGATAGCATTAACTACCTCCTCGCTTAGCGAATTCCAATTATCAACTACTCTTACACTGAAAAAGTATTTCCTTACATCCTGCGAAGAAGTTTTCTTACGAAGCTTCAAACTATGACCTCTAGTTCTAGAGCCAGCCATATCAAAATATGTGTGTGTGTGATTACCTAATTGTGATTATCTAATTGTGTTTACGGGAAAGAGCCCAAAGCTCGTATCTTCCCGTCTCCTGATCGGTTCCATTTTAGACTTAGTGATACTTATCATACCTGTCCTTAAAACTATGGATTGAGATAGCATTAACTACCTCCTCGCTTAGCCAATTCCAATTATCAACTACTCTTACACTGAAAAAGTATTTCCTTACATCCTGCAAAGAAGTTTTCTTACCAAGCTTCAAACTATGACCTCTAGTTCTAGAGCCAGCCATATCAAAATATCGATCCCTATCCACTCTATCATAACCATGAAGGAATTTAAAGACTGTCACCATATCCCCCCTCACTCTTCTAGCTTCGAGTGATGGTAAGTCTAATTCCCTCAGCCTCTCATCATAACTGAGATTGCGTATTTCTGGCACCAGTTTCGTGGCATGTCTTTGAACTTTTTCAAGCTTAGCTATGTGCTTTTTCAAGTGCGGATTCCAAAAGGGGGCTGCATATTCGAGTTTTGGCCTCACATAGGTTACATAAATATTTCTGAACATTTCCTTGTCCATGTGCCTGAAGGCTACCCTTACATTTGATAAGAATGCATATGCTGCCCTTACTATGCCATTTATATGTATTTCTGGAGACAAATCTGCCAGTATGTTTACTCCTAGATCTCTCTCATTTTCTGTCTCTTGAAGTTGTACTCCAGCCACCGAGTAGTCAAGCTTGGGCCTTCTTGCACTTGTACCCATTCTCATTACCTTACATTTTGAAGTATTGAATTTCATTAGCCACTTTTCTGACCACTCATGCAGATTATTTAGATCCTCCTGAAGTTCTCTACCACTGTTCTCGATTTTTACTTTCTTCACAATCTTTGCATCATCTGCAAACATATTCATGAATGAATTTACAGTGTGTGTGTGTGTGTGTGTGTGTGTGTGTGTGTGTATATATATATATATATATATATATATATATATATATATATATATATATATATATATATATATATATATATATATATATATATATATATATATATATATATATATATATATATATATATATATATATATATATATAGTGCCCTGTGGGGCGGGCACAATATCAAAGAATAGCCTCACCGTATTCCCTACGTGTCGTAAAAGGCGACTAAAAGTGGACGGGGCGGGGGGACTAGGAATCCCCCCCCTTGTACCAACCTCCTGTGAGACGTCAAAGAAGAAGGGGAGTAGAGGGGAGAATAACTTCTCCCCAAACTGTTTTCCTTTTTGATGTCGGCTATCCCCCAATTTAAGGGGGAAACAGCCAAGGTATATATATATATATATATATATATATATATATATATATATATATATATATATATATATATATATATATATATATATATATATATATATATATATATATATATATATATATATATATATATATATATATATATATATATATATATCTGTGTATATGTAATTGCACTTTCGGAAATTGAACTTTATGTATTAAAGCTTTGCGAATGGGGGAGAGCAAGATTAAAGAATATGAACATTAATAGAGTAGCACTCATATTACACGTTATTATTCATATAGTAAGGCAAAAGTAATACCGAAATCTAAGTGATGGAGATTTCAAGGGAGAGCGCTATAGAGTGTGTGTGCGTATGTTTGTTCGATGGTTAACTGTGTTTTGAAGTGATTCTGTCACGTTACCTTGTTAATAGAGGAGCATATATTAGAAAAGATTTATATTGAAATTTCATACATTATTTGTTTTTCGCATATTAAAGTTATCCTGCTCGAGAGGTCTCTTTATTGGTTTTAAACTTTGTTCTGAAATAGCAAACGTAGCACTTTTGAAATAGGAAACTTAGGATATGAGTTAAGCACTTACAACTTTATAATTACGTGTACATTAACTTGCGATCTCTAATGTGTTTGTGTGGAAATCAGATGGTTTGATTCATTAGACTCTATGAGGTAAAAGTCATGCTCAAAAGGTCATCGACGTTAGCACGCGTATGCATGTGGATATTTATACATGATATAAACCTTGCAAGTTATTCTGAATAAAGTTTATTCGACATATGCAAAAATAAACTCCCTTTTTCGTCACTCAAAGTCATGAACACTAAGAAAAATATGAAATCATGGATATTTTAAATAAATTATTGATCACTCTCATACGACAATATGCATAAGAGAGAATATAAAAAAGAAAGAACTTTAGATAGAATAGACATAAGAGAGAATAAAAATAAACGTAGGATAGAAGAATGCAAATAGTTATACAATATCAGATGTATGGAAAAGAACCTGATATAAAGGACAGATTTCTTAAACAGTGTAAACCTAGGATACCATATTGGTAGTTAGCTAGACACACACAATTGGATTTCATATATCCATCTGACGCGGTTCTGTGTATGGCTAGGATCCCGTACGGGATCCTAGACATACACAGAACCGCGTCAGATGCGTTTATGAAATCCATTTGTGTGTGTCTAGCTAACAAACAATATGGTATCCTAGGTTTACACTGTTTAAGAAATTGGGCCAAAGAATAAAAAAATGCTTGCATCCAAATTTTCCAATAAAGTGTTTTGAATTAGTGTGTGAAAAGTCTGTGATATTCAAAGCTGAATATTAAATAATACTTTTCTAGGTTCAAATCCTTTCCATAGATGTGTGTGATTACCTAATTTTGATTACCTAATTGCGCTTTTTCAAGTGCGGATTCCAAAAGGGGTCTGCATATTCCAGTTTTGGCCTCACGTAGGTTACATAAATATTTCTGAACATTTCCTTGTCCATGTGCATGAAGGCTACCCTTACATTTGATAAGAATGCATATGCTGCCCTTACTATGCCATTTATATGTATTTCTGGAGACAAATCTGCCAGTATGTTTACTCCTAAATCTCTCTCATTTTCTGTCTCTTGAAGTTGTACTCCAGCCACCGAGTAGTCAAGCTTGGGCCTTCTTGCACTTGTACCCATTCTCATTACCTTACATTTTGAAGTATTGAATTTCATTGGCCACTTTTCTGACCTCTCATGCAGACTATTTAGATCTTCCTGAAGTTCTCTACCATTGTTCTCGTATCCTAATTTCTTCACAATCTTTGCATTATCTGCAAACATATTCCTGAATGAATTTACAGACTCTGGTAGGTCATTTACTTATACAAGGAACAAAAGTGGCCCTAAACTGAACCCTGTGGAACTCCACTACTAACTCTTCTCCATTCAGACACTGAGTGTCTTACCCTAACCCTCTGTTCCTTTCCTTCTAAGTAAGTTTTTCTCCATTCCAAGACATTTCCACCTATTCTAGACATTGCTTGCAGCTTCCTAATAAGTCTCCCATGTGGAACAGTGTCAAACGCTTTCTGGAAGTCTAGGAATATGCAATCTGTCCAGCCCTCTCTTTCCTATAGGATTCGGCATACCTCATCATAAAATTCTAATAAGTTTGTTACTGTTGATCTACCTTCTGTGAAGCCATGTTGCCTCACTGACAAAAAGTTGAAGGATTCCAAGTGAAGAGAGATATGTTTCCTTAGTAGTTTCTCCATAACTTTGCAAACTATGCTGGTCAAGGAAACTGGTCTATAGTTCAGAGCCGTATCCCTCCTTCCCTTTTTGAAGATAGGTATCACGTTTGCTTGTTTCCAGCATCTTGGAATCTCTCCTGACTCCAGTGACCTTTTAAATATGATACTTAGTGCCACTGATATTGAGTTTGTGCATTTTTTAAGTACATGAGGGGATATATTATCAGGACCTGTAGCTTTATGAACATCTAACTCCATCAGCGCTTTGCATACCTCTGTGGCTGTAAGGTTGATGTTCTCTAATACCGGCCCTTGAGCTTCTATCTCTGCAATCTGAGGAGGTGGGGTATTTTCTACTGTAAATGCTGTCTGAAACTCCTTGTTCAATTCTTTGCAGATCTCTTCATCCGTCTCAGTGATGCTTCCATCGGCTCTCTTAAGCCTTAAAACCTGTTCTTTTACCTTCGGGTTTCCTCTGAGAAAGCTGTGGAAAAGCTTGGGATTTTCTTTAGCCTTCCTGGTGATGTCCCTCTTATAGTCTCTCTCTGCCTCTCTCCTTTTACTTAGGTAGTCATTTCTTGCTCTTTTGTAGTTTTGCAAGGCATTTATGTTTTTTCTCCTCCTATACCTTTTCCAGCATTTGTCTCTCCACTCCTTAGCTCTTTTACACTCATTATCAAACCAGTTTTCTCTGGCATGAATTACACCTACTTTGGTGACAGGTATGCAGCAATCTACTATCTTCCCATATTTCTCACAAAATATGTCATACATTTCTTGTACAGATTTGTTGTAAAATAAGGTTCGCCAGTCAGTAACTGCAAAATGCTCATTCGTTGTGATGTAATCTCCTTTCGGATAGTTCCTCCTCATGTCCTCAGTGCCTCTACTCTCAGGCAGAATATCTTCAATGATATACTCCATCAACAACACACAGTGGTCACTCATTCCAATTGGTGGTTTATACTCAATTTTTTCAATATCCAACACATTATCTGTGAATTCTAGAACAAGTAGTGATGGCTCATCCCCACCCCTGGCCCTCGTTGGTTCCATTACATGTTGGTGTAGGAGATTCCCTTGTACGCAATCTAGGAATCTTGTCCCGAATGAGTCCTCACCACTGTGTAGGTCAAGATTTATCCAATCTATCTCTTTATGATTAAAATCTCCCATAATCATAATCCTACATATTCTCTCCCGTGCCATGTTGTGTGTGTGTGTGATTACCTAATTGTGATTACCTAATTGTGTTTACAGGAAAGAGCCCAAAGCTCGTATCTTCCCGTCTCCTCATCGGTTCCATTTTATACTTAGTGATACTTATCATACCTGTCCTTAAAACTATGGATTGAGATAGCATTAACTACCTCCTCGCTTAGCCAATTCCAATTATCAACTACTCTTACACTGAAAAAGTATTTCCTTACATCCTGCAAAGAAGTTTTCTTACGAAGCTTCAAACTATGACCTCTAGTTCTAGAGCCAGCCATATCAAAATATCGATCCCTATCCACTCTATCATTACCATGAAGGAATTTAAAGACTGTCACCATATCCCCCCTCACTCTTCTAGCTTCGAGTGATGGTAAGTCTAATTCCCTCAGCCTGTGTGTGTGCGTGTGTGTGTGCGTGCGTGCGTGTGTTGGTGTGGACATGTGAGTGTATCCCCTTTTACTCCTATATAGGAGTACAAACGCCCTACTTCCCTTTATACGGGGATTGGTTGAGTAAAAGCAAAAAATTTTACTGTGGGAGAAAATTCTGAGGTGAAGAATCCTAGTCCCCTCGTTTCATCGACTTTAAAGACACGCAGGGAAACACATGGAGTAGGTATTTTGCTCTTACCCCTTTTTATTTATTTATTTTGGTGTCTGAGAGAGGAAGTTAAGAGATATAAACATTGTTACTCTGGTGTCTGCTTTACAAGTTATTTTTCTTTTATCCCTGTGACGCTGACTTACCAGAAATAACGAAATAAGATTTAGAGAATTTTCAGAGGGGATTCCTACGATGTATTTAAGTACTAATTTAATTGCGCACACGAGAAAGAGCCCTAGTCTTGTAAATTCCCTGTCCTTTTTTATTCGCTGATACTGAGCATTTTTAACGATATGAATTCATTTAGCACTAACCGGTTCATTACGTAGCGAATTCCAATAATAAGCTATTTCTACACTAAAAAAGTACTTTCTTACTTCCTGCAAAGAGCTACCAACATCAAAATCTAGCTCTCTATTCACTCTGTAAAATCATGAAGGCAATTAAATCTGTAACAACACCCTCATTCTTCTTTCTAGCTCGAGTGATGGTAAGTCTAACTCCTTCAGCCTTTCCTCATAACTGATATTACGTATTCCTGTCACGTCACAAACTTTGTAGTATCTTTGGACTTTCTCCAATCTAATTATATGCTGTGTGTGTGTGTGTGTGTTTGTGTGTGTGTGTGTGTGTGTATGTGTGTGTGTGTGTGTGTGTGTGTGTGTGTGTGTGTGTGTGTGTGTGTGTGTGTGTGTGTGTGTGTGTGTGATTACCTAATTGTGATTACCTAATTGTGTTTACGGGAAAGAGCCCAAAGCTCGTATCTTCCCGTCTCCTGATCGGTTCCATTTTAGACTTAGTGATACTTATCATACATGTCCTTAAAACTATGGATTGAGATAGCATTAACTACCTCCTCGCTTAGCCAATTCCAATTATCAACTACTCTTACACTGAAAAAGTATTTCCTTACATCCTGCAGAGAAGTTTTCTTACGAAGCTTTAAACTATGACCTCTAGTTCTAGAGCCAGCCATATCGAAATATCGATCCCTATCCACTCTATCATTACCATGAAGGAATTTAAAGACTGTCACCATATCCCCCCTTACTCTTCTAGCTTCGAGTGATGGTAAGTCTAATTCCCTCAGCCTCTCATCATAACTGAGATTGCGTATTTCTGGCACCAGTTTCGTGGCATGTCTTTGAACTTTTTCAAGCTTAGCTATGTGCTTTTTCAAGTGCGGATTCCAAAAGGGGGCTGCATATTCGAGTTTTGGCCTCAGATAGGTTACATAAATATTTCTGAACATTTCCTTGTCCATGTGCCTGAAGGCTACCCTTACATTTGATAAGAATGCATATGCTGCCCTTACTATGCCATTTATATGTATTTCTGGAGACAAATCTGCCAGTATGTTTACTCCTAGATCTCTCTCATTTTCTGTCTCTTGAAGTTGTACTCCAGCCACCGAGTAGTCAAGCTTGGGCCTTCTTGCACTTGTACCCATTCTCATTACCTTACATTTTGAAGTATTGAATTTCATTAGCCACTTTTCTGACCACTCATGCAGATTATTTAGATCCTCCTGAAGTTCTCTACCATTGTTCTCGTTTTTTACTTTCTTCACAATCTTTGCATCATCTGCAAACATATTCATGAATGAATTTACAGACTCTGGTAGGTCATTTACATATACAAGGAACAAAAGTGGCCCTAAAACTGAACCCTGTGGAACTCCACTACTAACTCTTCTCCATTCAGACACTGAGTGTCTTACTCTAACCCTCTGTTCCCTTCCTTCTAAGTAAGTTTTTATCCATTCCAAAACATTTCCACCTATTCTAGCCATTGATTGCAGCTTCCTAATAAGTCTCCCATGTGGAACAGTGTCAAACGCTTTCTGGAAGTCTAGGAATATGCAATCTGCCCAGCCCTCTCTTTCCTGTAAGATTTGGCTTACCTCATCATAAAATTCTAATAAGTTTGTTACTGTTGATCTACCTTCTCTGAAGCCATGTTGCCTCACTGACAAAAAGTTGAAGGATTCCAAGTGAAGAGAGATATGTTTCCTTAGTAGTTTCTCCATAACTTTGCAAACTATGCTGGTCAAGGAAACTGGTCTATAGTTCAGAGCCGTATCCCTCCTTCCCTTTTTGAAGATAGGTATCACATTTGCTTGTTTCCAGCATCTTGGAATCTCCCCCGACTCCAGTGACCTTTTAAATATGATACTTAGTGCCACTGATATTGTGTTTGCGCATTTTTTAAGCACATGAGGGGATATGTCATCAGGACCTGTAGCTTTATGAACATCTAAATCCATCAGCGCTTTGCATACCTCTGTGGCTGTAAGGTTGATGTTCTCTAATACCGGCCCTTGAGCTTCTATCACTGCAATCTGAGGGGGTGGGGTATTTTCTACTGTAAATACTGACTGAAACTCCTTGTTCAATTCTTTGCAGATCTCTTCATCCGTCTCAGTGATGCTTCCATCCGCTCTCTTTAGCCTTAAAACCTGTTCTTTTACCTTCAGTTTTCCTCTGATAAAGCTGTGGAAGAGCTTGGGATTTTCTTTAGCCTTCCTGGTGATGTCCCTCTCATAATCTCTCTCTGCCTCTCTCCTTTTACTTAGGTAGTAATTTCTTGCTCTTTTGTAGGTTTGCCAGGCATTTATGTTTTTTCTCCTCCTATACCTTTTCCAGCATTTGTCTCTCCACTCCTTAGCTCTTTTACACCCATTATCGAACCATTTCTCTCTGGCATGAATTACACCTACTTTGGTGACAGGTATGCAGCAATCTACTATCTTCCCATATTTCTCACAAAAGATGTCATACATTTCTTGTACAGATTTGTTGTAAAATAAGGTTCTCCAGTCAATAACTGCAAAAAGCTCATTCATTTTGATGTAATCTCCTTTCGGATAGTTCCTCCTCATGTCCTCAGTGCCTCTACTCTCAGGAAGAATATCTTCAATGATATACTCCATCAACAACACACAGTGGTCACTCTTTCCAATTGGTGGTTCATACTCAATATTTTCAATATCCAACACATTATCTGTGAACACTAGATCAAGTAGTGATGGCTCATCCCCACCCCTGGCCCTTGTTGGTTCCATTACATGTTGGTGTAGGAAATTCCCTTGTACGCAATCTAGGAATCTTGCCCCGAATGAGTCCTCACCACTGTGTGGGTCAAGATTTATCCAATCTATCTCTTTATGATTAAAGTGTCCCATGTGTGTATGTGTGTGTGTGTGTATCCAATGACTGATTGTTTCTTAAGAGCTTATTCTACTTTACCTTTTAAGGGAAATGCGTTTATATCTGACAGTCAGATTATAATTTCAAACACCATTAGTTTTTCGGTTCTGTTAAAGTTATCTTGCTCTTTGGGTTGTTTTCTTGGATTAACTTTATTTTGCAATCTTAGACTTTAGATGGAAATTAAGCACTTAAAACTTTATCAGGACATGCAATTCAACTTGAGATCTCTAATTTGCTTGTGTGAAAATCAAAAGACCGTTGCTGAAATTATAATTATGCCAACAGACATGCAAAAAGATATATAAGAATATATATAGACAAAGACAAATTAGATAGATAAATAAATAGATGGACAGATAGATAGATTGATAGATAGATAGATTGATAGAAAGATAGATTTATAGATAGACTGATAGATATACATATTAATAAATAGATAGATAGATAGCTATATAGATAGTTATATATATATATATATATATATATATATATATATATATATATATATATATATATATATATATATATATATATATATATATATATATATATAAATATATATATATAAATATAAATATATATATATATATATATATATATATATATATATATATATATATATATATATATATATATATATATATATATATATATATATATATATATATATATATATATATATATATATATATATATATATATATATATATATATATATATATATATATATATATATATATATATATATATATATATATATATATAGATAGATAGATAGATAGATAGATAGATAGATAGATAGATAGATAGATAGATAGATAGATAAATAGATAGATAAATTTATAGATAGATAGGTAGAGAGATAGATATACAGATAGATAGATAGAGATAAAACTATACAGTTAATATGTATACTGGAAGGCACATCAGGAGGCAGGCTCGACAAAGACAGTCAAAGTGATAGGAAAGATAAGGAGAGAGGCTTTTGGAGATATGAAAGCGCATATTTAAATACACTGCTAGAGCTACAGCTAATCGATGAACATTATGATAATTACAACACTATTTGAGATTATATAGCTTACTCTTGCTTAGAGAGCATATACTCTGTTTTTATTGTAGATCTAGATAAATCTCTAATTTCTGTTCATTATTCCTCATATTCATCATTGGTATAACACTGCAGAGAGACTAAGAAT
>JAXCGZ010013209.1:12500-15000 GCA_037179515.1 Halocaridina rubra
TTTATTGTAGCTAGGAATTGCTGTACTACTCAGATTCAAAGTCTAAAACTTTCTTTTTAACTAGAAAAGTTGATGACCTTAATTCCTCTCCTACTGATTAATGCTTCTAGTCCTAAGCCAAAAACCTCTCCAAAAACTTATATAACTCAAGCTCTCCCCCTCTCCTTCGTTTTGATGGTTCTATAGCTTGATCTCTCACTGACAAAGCCACTCTCTTTGGCTCTCATTTTACTATTTCTTCTGTAAGAAATTGCAGTTCACCCACCTTACCCCATGCCCTCCCTTACTCTTTCTTCATGCAAAGTCTATAAGGTTCTTCACTCTCCAAAGACAAACAAGCCATCCAGACCCAATGGTATCCATGCAAGGCTCCTTAAGGAGTTTGCAAGGAACTGGCTCCCGTGCTTTGCCATTGTTTTTGCTTCATTCTCTCAACAAGTATCTATCCTTCATCTTAGAAGCATGCTCTAGTTCAACCTGTTTCTAAGAAGGGTGACCACTCTATTCCTTCAGACTACTGACCTATTGCCCATACCTGTGCTATCACTAAAGTGTTCAAAACTTAGCTCATTCTTACTTCTTGAAATATCTTCAATCTAACTCGATTATCTCTAATCACCAGTACGGCTTCCGGTAGGCAAGATCCTCTGGTGATCTCCTGTCCTATCTTACTCATACATGTATGGTCATCTTCTGTGAAGAACTACGGGGAAGCCTTTGTCATTGTTCTAGATATCTCTAATGCTTTTGATAGAGTTTGACACAAGGCTCTCTTGGCCAAAGGCCAAATTCCCCGCTTATGGCTTTACCATTTCTGTCTGTTCTCTGATTTTCAGTATTCTTTCTGACCATTTCATATCTGCGTTTGTTAACGGTGCAACATCTAGCTCATTCCCTGTTACCTGTGGTGTTTCAGAGAACTCTGTTCTTTCACCTGCTCTTTTCCTTTTCTTCTTCATTCCCCATCCTCCTTTCTTCTCCACACCTTTGCCGACGATTATAAGCTTCATTTTTCCTCTGCCTTTTTTTCACAACCTCCATCTGCTACTCTTAATCAATCTTGTATCACTCTTTCTTCGACTGGCAGCTCTGATTTCCAGAGGGTATATGAGTGGGGCACCCAAGATTAAGTTAAATTTAATGCATCCAAAGCACAGTTTCTGACTGTCTTCGAAACTAACGAAACTTACCCTCTTAATTATATTAGTATAATAGGAAGCCAGATAGCCTCTAGCATGTCTTGGAGGAATCACATAATCCAAATTTCTAAATCTGCATCAGAAATTTTTTGGTTTTTGTTTGCTTTCGTCATTACTTTTCCTATTTACAGTTACTTAAAATATATACAGGTCTTATAGAATACTGGTCGTACATTTGGGTGTGTCTTCTTATATTTATCTCCTTGATAGGGTTGAATCTAAGGCAGTCAGACTCATCATTGACACATCTCTTACTTTTAATCTGGATTATATTTCTCTTCACCGTAAAGTATCATCCCTATCGCTTTTGTATAGCTACCATTTCCATTGTTACTCTGATGACTTGGTGAGTTGCATCCCTCTCCACTGCCGAGGCCGCGTAACACTCAACAAGCAGCCTCGTATCACTAGTACCGTGTGGACATTTGTACCTTGCAGATTGGTAGGTGCAGCAACTGCCTCTTCCCTTCCACCTCCAGACTGGACTCTCTTCCTCCTTCTGTCTTAACTAATTCTTATAGCCTAACTTCCTTCAAAAAGCGGATCTAGTGTCATCTAAGGGCTAATCCTGCCATATCTGTGGGTCCTCATTACTTCGACTATTCTTTCAGCCTGTCTTTTTCCTAATGCTTAGCACTCCCTTATTTCTGCCTTGTCCTTAACCTTTTACTTTTTCTTCGTCTTAATGTTTTCTTCGAGCTTGGGCATGATGAGGGCAATTTTCTAGCTGGTCCCGTTGTCACACTCATAAAAAAACTTCATATCACATTCAACTATATCAAGTTGATTATAAGGTTGATGGGAGAAATGCTTGCTTACGCTGGCTGTGCCATGAAATTCTGACTAAAAGTCTGTTGTAGTGGTACATTTGGCTAATGCAGCATGACTGTAGCTGGCGACGCTAGTTCGAGTCACCTGACGTCCTAATAAAGATTGTCGTGGGTGATATTGTTAGTATCACGGTTTAATTGCGAATATATATATATATATATATATATATATATATATATATATATATATATATATATATATATATATATATATAAACCGTCCTAGCCCTTGGTTGATAAGGGAGTCCGTGACGTAAAACCGGAACCATATATATATATATATATATATATATATATATATATATATATATATATATATATATATATATATATATATATATATATATATATATATATATATATATATATATATATATATATATATTGGCAGTAAATTTTCTTCTATACATATCGTGTTGAATATGACGGATGTTTTTGGATTTGCAATGTTCTTGTATAACTTTTCTACAG
>JAXCGZ010013209.1:20000-22500 GCA_037179515.1 Halocaridina rubra
GGTTTGTTGGAGGTGGCATGAGGAGGGGCAGCGAGTGGTGGAATGAAGGGGTGAAAATGAAGGTGGAAGAGAAAAAGAGGGCTTTTGAGGAATGGCTGCAGTGTAAAAGTAGGGAGAATTATGAAAGATATAGGGAGAAAAATGTGGAAACCAAGCGGAAGGTAGAGGAAGAGAAGAGGTTGGCAAATGTTAGGTGGGGACAGGATTTTAGTAGGTCATATGAGGAGAATAAAAAGAAGTTTTGGAAAGAAGTGAAGAGAGCAAGGAAGGGTGGATCGAGGATGGAAGAGACAGTGAAAGATGTGAATGGACAGATGTTAAGAGGGAACGATGCAAGGAAAAGATGGGCAGAATATTTTGAGTGCTTGCTGAATGTTGAGGAAGATAGAGAGGCAGCTATAGTGGCAGTGGGAGGGGTTCAAGGGCCAGTAATGGGAGATGAAAATGAGAGAGAGATTACAAGAGAGGAGGTGAAAAGGGCATTGTATGAAGCGAAAGCAGGTAAAGCACCTGGAATGGATGGTGTGAGAGCGGAGATGTTGAAAGAAGTGGGTGTGACTGCATTGGAATGGTTAGTGAGAGTGTTTAATATATGTTTTATGTTGTCATTGGTGCCAGTGGATTGGGTGATTGCCTGTATAGTGCCCCTATACAAAGGTAAAGGAGATATGTATGAATGCAGTAATTTTAGGGGTATAAGTTTGTTGAGTGTGGTAGGAAAAGTGTATGGTAGGATACTGGTTAATAGGATTAGGGATAAGACAGAATATGTGATCGCGGAAGTGCAGAGTGGTTTTAGGAGAGGTAGAGGTTGTATAGATCAGATTTTTATAGTTAGGCAGTTATGTGAGAAATATTTAGCAAAGGGTAAGGATGTGTATTTTGCATTTTTGGATCTGGAGAAAGCATATGATAGAGTTGATAGAGAGGCTATGTGGAATGTTTTGAGATTATATGGAATTAATGGTAAATTGTTGCATGCAGTGAAGAGTTTGTATGAGGGTAGTAGAGCTTGTGTTAGGGTAGGGAATGAAGTGAGTGAGTGGTTTCCAGTAAGTGTGGGACTGAGACAGGGATGTGTGATGTCACCATGGCTGTTCAATTTGTATATTGATGGAGTTGTAAGAGAGGTGAATGAGCGAGTGCGTGGTCGAGGTTTGAGAATGGTAGATGGGGATGATAACGAGTGGGAGCTGAATCAGTTGCTGTTTGCAGATGATACTGTGGTGGTGGCAGATTCAGAGCAAAAGCTGTGTCAGTTAGTGTCAGAATTTGGAATGGTGTGTGAGAGAAGGAAGCTGCGAGTGAATGTGGGAAAGAGTAAGGTTATGAGGTGTACAAGAAATGAGGATGGCGCTGGATTGAATGTTATGTTGAATGGAGAGACACTTGAGGAGGTTAATCAGTTTAAGTATTTAGGCTCGGTTATAGCTGCAAATGGTGGAGTGGAAGCAGATGTGTGTCACAGAGTGAATGAAGGATGTAAAGTGTTGGGTGCATTGAAAGGAGTGATGAAGAATAGAGGGTTGGAAATGAATGTTAAGAAAGTTTTGTATGAGAAAGTGGTTGTGCCAACTGTGATGTATGGATCAGAGTTATGGGGTATGAAAGTAAGTGAGAGACGGAAACTAAATGTGTTTGAGATGAAATGCCTGAGGAGTATGATTGGTGTATCACGATTGGATAGGGTTAGGAATGAAGTGGTGAGAGCAAGAACGGGTGTGAGGAGAGAAATTGCAGCCAGAGTAGATATGAATGTTCTGAGATGGTTTGGCCATGTGGAAAGGATGGATGATGAAAGGCTGCTGAAAAAGGTGATGAATGCGAGAGTTGATGGAAGAAATGCTAGAGGGAGGCCTAGGTTTGGATGGATGGCTGGAGTAAGGAGAGCCCTGAATGATAGGAGGATGGATGTGAGGGAAGCAAGCGAGCGTGCTAGGAATAGGAATGAGTGGCGAGCAATTGTGACGCGGCTCTGATGGGCATCTGCTGTTACCACGGGGCTGCATCTTACAGAGATAGCCCTGTGGTAGGGGCAGTAGGAGGAGCTGGCAGTTGTGAAGCGACACAGGTTGTGGAAGAGCCGGGAGGATGGGCTGTGGCACTCCAGCAGTGCCATCTGAACGGTCGCTAGCTCCCTCGTCATTGCCCATAGAGCAAAGTAATCCCTCTATTTGTTTTCCTTTCTTGATGTCGGCTACCCCCCAATTAAAGGGGGAAACAGCCAAGGTATATGTATGTATGTATGTTTAGATAATTTACAGTTTCTATCCTAATAGGGGACCTTGTCCCTCAGAGGCTGAACAGTTTAGACCTTAACTCAGAAAACGAGACTCTGCATTGCAAGGAAGCAATAAAAACGTTTAGGCTCTTGATTTTCTATGCCCAAATCTAAGCAAGTAGTGACTAAAAGATTATAGAGGGGAGTATCATTCCCCCAAGCTGAAAACATTGAGAGACTGAAGGATTTTTATGCTCCGTTGGTAATTATTTCGTGACT
>JAXCGZ010013209.1:27500-42500 GCA_037179515.1 Halocaridina rubra
CGGCCACATAATATCAACATGTATTCTGCTCTTCAGTCATGTTGCTAGTTTTCTGAATGTATGAATGATTCAATTGTTAAGCAGGAAAATAAACAAATTAATGTATGTTCATATGCAACGACGATTCTTTTTCTAAATATTATGAGTAATCTGAACAGGTCTTTGTATTGGAAAAATAATTATTTTGCTTCTCTTCATTATAAAAATTACGGCTTCCCAGACCTTGATTGCAGCAGTAAAGTCATTTAAATTATCGGCCTATTGCCAAAACAAATCCTCCTTATAATATGAGGGAAATTACCTTAAATAAAACCAATATAGAGTTAAATTTCAACAAAGTTATACAGGGAGAGATATATAAAGAAGCTGTTAGAGACACAAACAAAAATGTACTAGGCTGCTAATAGAGGGAAAGTAAAGGGAAGAAGAGCAATGCTGAAAATGAATGAGCTGAGTGAGAAAGAAAAAGAATGTAGGCATGGAGCAAGTCTGAGGTACGTGCTGAAATAGTGAAAAAAGAATGTGACAGAGTGAGTAGGAAATGAAGGGAAGGATGCAGAAGGGTGGTAAGAGTGAAATACCCTGTGTTACTAGGATTTGCTGAATGTGGAGGACGATAAACCGGCAGAAGTGTCAGGGAAAGATCGCTTCCAGTTAGTTGATTGGAGGTGGGCATGAGTAGTCCAACTATAAGAATAAAAAATGGAGATAAGTATGACTGTATTAATTTTAGAGGATTTAGGTTCTTTGGTGTAGTTGGTAAGGTGCATGGGATAATAATGATTAAGAGCATTAGGAGAGGTACTGAGGGAGTATTCAGGGAAGAGCAATGTGGATTCAGGAGAGGAAGGAATTTTATGGATCTAGTGTGCATGGTAAGACAGGCGTGTAAGAAGTACTTAGAGAAAGGATAAAGTAACTTTTTAGACTTTCATGAACTTGGAAACGAGTATAACTGGGCTGCCAAAGAAGAAATGTGGAAGAGTGATGTAAATGTATGGAATATGAGGAAATTGACTGAAAGTGGCAAAAATGTTATGTGTGTGTGTGTGTGTGTGTGTGTGTGTGTGTGTGTGTGTGTGTGTGTGTGTGTGTGTGTGTGTGTGTGTGTGTGTGTGTGTGTGTGTGTGTGTTGGGAAAGATGAGAGTGACTGCTAATATGTGAACGCAGTGTTGCATCACGGTTGTGCTCTGTTGCCGTGGGTGTCCAATGTGTATATGAATGGAGTGGTAAGAGAAGTAAATGCAATAAAGTTTCGAATTAGTTGGTGAGGAAGGAAGTTATGGAAAGTGACTCAATTGCTATTTGCTGATAACATGCTGATAAGTGTTTGATATATATATATATATATATATATATATATATATATATATATATATATATATATATATATATATATATATATATATATATATATATATATATATATATATATATATATATATCTCCACTTTACCAGTATCCATTTCCTCCTTATCCACTCCCAGAGATTAGCATTTTATCCTTTTCTTCAGCCGGTTCCAGCTCTTCCTTCTTTCTCGCTCCTCTTTCTCCTTTTCCTCCACCATTCTACTCGTATATGCCTCTTCTTTTCTGAACCTCATCATCCGCTTCCAACTTTTTCTCCTACTAATTCATATCCAACACTCGTTCCTCCTGCTCTATATCCCCTTCCAATTCCTCCTAGCCACCTTGCACTTCTTCCTTCTATACTTTCAGTGTATTATTAGGTTTTCTTCTCTTTTTCGACTGCTTCCAACCCTTCCTTCTCATTCTCTCTTTGAACCTCTTCCTGCAATCCACACACACACACACACACACACACACACACACAAACACACACACACACACACACACTGATGAGAGGCTGAGGGAATTAGACTTACCATCACTCGAAGCTAGAAGAGTGAGGGGGGATATGGTGACAGTCTTTAAATTCCTTCATGGTTATGATAGAGTGGATAGGGATCGATATTTCGATATGGCTGGCTCTAGAACTAGAGGTCATAGTTTGAAGCTTCGTAAGAAAACTTCTTCGCAGGATGTAAGGAAATACTTTTTCAGTGTAAGAGTAGTTGATAATTGGAATTGGCTAAGCGAGGAGGTAGTTAATGCTATCTCAATCCATAGTTTTAAGGACAGGTATGATAAGTATCACTAAGTATAAAATGGAACCGATGAGGAGACGGGAAGATACGAGCTTTGGGCTCTTTCCCGTAAGCACAATTAGGTAATCACACACACCTAATCATGTTTTCTTTTCACATTTTCCAGTTTCAACTTTTTCTTTTCATCATTCAATGCCTCTCCTAACACTTAATCATAAAATCTCACTTTAATCGGCTCCATATTCTCCTCCATATAGTAAGACACTACACAACCCACGCTTTTTCTCTGCCGTTCCTCTTCTCTTCCATCCACATCCACCTCATCCTCCCTCTTTCTTCCAGTCTCCCACCTTAACCCTATATCGTCTGCACCCCCAACATCTCCTCCTCTCTTTCATCCATCCATACCCCAACAAATTATACTTCCTACTTTTCTTTTCATCTTTTTCCTACTGAACATGATCATCAGGGCGGAACATCGAAGAGGAACATCGATTTATGGGATTTTCTCCAATACCCACCCTCCTTCACCGTCCCCTCTCTCATATCCTAATGAAGATCTTAAAATGAGACAAAGCATTCTACATCACTGGAGAATGAAGTTTTTTGTCTTCTGCAGGACAATTCATATTAAAAAAAAACAAAAATATTAATCTTGAAATGAGACAAACGCATTCTGTTTACTGAGGAATTATATATTTTTTTCTTCTTCTGCAGAAATAATAATAATAATATGTACATACATATACACATGGGCTCATTCCCCATTGTAAGGGGGGTGGCCGAGCCAAGAAACGATACACACATCCCTCAACCACTCCTCTTAGCTCCTTGACGACAAATGGTTACCACGTATTTCCCCCTTCCACCCTGCTTGGGTTACCCACAAGGTAGGCGGACAAGTATATTCTACAATGAGCCCGACAGCCGCAGCTGGTTTACCCCCACCGCTTCATCACATGGATACTTTCCTCACACCCGTTCATCACAGTTCACTGAGCTAGCAGGTGCGAGAAATCTCTTTGGCCAGCGTCATCTATGGACAATCTAAACAATAATAATAATAATAATAATAATAATAATAATAATAATAATAATAATAATAGTAATAATAATAATAATAATAATAATAATAATAATAATAATAATAATAATAATAATAAAAATAATAATTTTAAAATTATTTATATTGAAATTGCACTTACAGATATTAGAACAGTGTTCTCGAATGCTTGACTTTACTGGAGCTGACAATGGTTTTCCAGTACGACAAGATGACCCGTGGTGTTCGTGGTATCTAACCAATACACATTTCTTAGTTGAGCCAACATATGCTAGTTGGCATTTGGGGCAGCTAAATTGATAAACTACCATCGAACAAAACGAGTCAGGTAACTTGTCCTTATGGATTACATAGTTATTAAGTTTATGGTTGTTATAAAATAAAATGAATGGTTTAATATGAGGGTAGTATCTGTAAAATATTGTAGTTAATTGCTTTTTTAGGTAATGGTTTAAATTATCATTAAAGTAGGGCAATTTTATATACATCTGCATCTTTTTAGGACGCTCCTTTACAAGTTTGGGGCAGAAAATCTTATTAAGAAAATTTCTAAGATGTTTATAAAATATGTTGGGTGGATATCCATTTGCAACAAAGAAACCAAGTAGGAAATCTATTTCATTGTGAAAATTAATATAAGTGGAAGATAATCTATATGCTCTATATAACAAAGTACAAAATGAATTATATTTAAAATTTTCGTAATAACAGCTTATGAAGTTTACGCCAAGTCCAGAAAATGATGGTTTTCTGTAAATGCTTATATCTAATTTGTTATTTTGTCTCATAATTAGCATATCTAGAAACGACATTTTATTATCATTCTCAACCTCCATTGTAAACTTTATTTTATTATGTTTGTCGTTCATATAGTTAAAAAACTTTTGGGCATGTTCTTGTTTTCTAAAGATCACAAACGTATCATCAACGTATCTTTTATAAAAAGTAGGTTTGAACTCTTCAGGACAATCATTTAACCAGGATGTTTCATGAAAACATAAAAATATGTTAGATGATGTAGCAGATAATGGCCATCCCATTGCCAATCCGTTAGTTTGTTTATAGTAAATGTCGTTGAACAAGAAGTATGAGTCTCCCACGGCTAAATTCAGCATTTCCTAAAAAGATGCAGATGTATATAAAATTGCCCTACTTTAATGATAATTTAAACCATGACCTAAAAAAGCAATTAACTACAATATTTTACAGATACTACCCTCATATTAAACCATTCATTTTATTTTATAACAACCATAAACTTAAAAATTATGTAATCCATAAGGACAAGTTACCGGACTCGTTCTGTTCGATGGTAGTTTATCAGTTTAACTGCCCCAAATGCCAACTAGCATATGTTGGCTCAACTAAGAAATGTGTATTGGTTAGATTCCACGAACACCACGGGTCATCTTGTCGTACTGGAAAACCATTGTCAGCTCCAGTAAACTCAAGCATTCGAGAACACTGTTCTAATATCTGTAAGTGCAATTTCAGTATAAATAATTTCAAAATTATATACAGAGGAAAAAGTAATAATAATAATAATAATAATAATAATAATAATAATAATAATAATAATAATAATAATAATAATAATAATAATAATAATAATAATAATAATAATAATAATAATAATAATAATAAAAATAATGATGATGATGATGAAAGGAATATAAACACAAGTATTCATCACAGTACACTGTTCCATATATGGCAACTACTGGCATAATGAAGGATACATAGAAGAATCTCTGATGTACATATGTATATAATCGACACAATCCACACTAAAATACAATTGGCCAAGGCAAAGCATACACCAATTGAACAAAAGCAAATTCACCCTATCTTGTCCATCTTAGCTGCTTTGGGAAAAAGGGTACCCATAACTTCCCCTCACTATCACCACACTGAAAAAAAACAAAGCACTGACTGGGTCATCCAGAGTAAGCAAGCAAATATCTTTTGCCATTAGGCCGATAGCTGTGGCTGGTTTACCCCCGCCATTAAATCTTGGCATCCTCCTCATACCCACTTGTTCCAATTTATAGCCCTGAGAAGGTGATGGGTAACCCTTAGACTACGTCATCTATTTATAATTTCTCTACACCCATCCCTATTTCTTGCATTCTCCGAGCCCTGCTCCATTAACATACCACGTGCATTTGATGCTCATATCACCCCATCCATCCATCTTATTCAAGTTTTCCCTATTGGCTTTAATCTATTTCTGCTCTCCACAGTCTTTTTGTTCGTCATTCCCCAAAGTTTCTTTCTGCCAAAACCATCTCACTACTTTTTGTTCTAACTAATCAGATAGCTTTCTTCCATAAACTATTCTCTGCCACACCTCTAATCTCATTCTATCTATTCTTGACACACCTATAATGTTCCTCACAATCCTCATCACCATTACATTCAGTTTTGTTTCTTCATTTTCTTTTTGCATGCAAGAGCTTGCAAAATCACTCCATCGTGTAACTTTTTTTTTTATTCATTCTTCAATACCTATTTCTCATCATAATTTTCATCTAACCTGACCATTTACAATCTTCCCTTGGTATGTAATTCATGTAGGCATTCACTCACCAGTCTCCCCATACACTCTCACATTTACTCTCACTCACATTTTTCTTACCACTATCAACTACTTTTGTATATCTCAAAACTTTGCTTTTACCATCATTCACTAAAAGCTTTCTTCTCTCACATACCCTTACAAATTCAGTCACCAACTACAATTTCTCCTCAGAATTAGCCATCAACGCCATGTCTACAAAGAGCAACTGATTCACTTTTCCAATTTTTCATTCTTAGCGGCTAATTCCATACCTCTGACTAGCATTCTTGCATTTACTTCCCTTACCACTCCATCCAAATAAACAGTAGTCACTTAAAGTAACATTCCACAACCTTGACACAACCCTACATTCACTCAAAATAAGCACTCACCATTACGGACTTTCACATACACTAGACAACTCATGTAATGTTTTTGACTGTTTTCATGATCAACTTCCTCTTATGACATGCAATATCAACTTTCTCCAAAATGCTCCTCTATCAACCCTGTAATATACATTCTGAAAGTCCATAAAAGCCCAAATAATGTTCTCACACACTTTCATTATCATGAAAACTTGATCCACATAGCCTCTTCCTCTCCTGCACTCGCATTGTTCTTCATCATTTACTCTCTCAGTTCCTATCCTATTTTTCTTAATCAACACTCCAATACATTTTACCAACCACACTCAACAAACTATTTCCTCTTAAACTACTACATTCATACTTGCTTCCATTTCCCTCACAATGTCGAAATACAAATGCACGCCTCTAAACAATATGACCCCTTTCTCCCTGGAACACACATTCAACAACCATACCATTAATTCCATTATTACCTCCTCATCTTTTGACATGCATTCAATATGATAGCTATCTGATTCTTGAGCTTTACATGATTTCACTACTTTCAGATCTAATTGTAATTCCTATTGCATAACTGTCCGATAATCCACTTCACTTATCACTGGCAGTCTCCTACTGTCTCCCACAGCCACAATAACTGCCTCTCTATAAGCTTCCAAATTGTACAATTCTATGAAAGATTCAGACCAATTCACTCTCTCTTATCAATTCTCTAGCTGCTTCTTTCACCCTCTCCATATCAGACTCATTTCTTTCTGCTCTTTTCACTTTCTTCCCAAGCAACAATTTATTCCTTTCAAAACTCTCCTTTTTGCATCTCTCAATATGTGTTCTGCTGTCCTCCTTGTTACTCTATAACTCTAATATACCTCAACATTTACTCTTTGCAAGTATACTTCATACTCATGCTTCTCTTCTGCAATTTCAAGACTCACCTCTATCATCCACCATTCACTAATCTTCCCTTTGCCTCCATTCATTCTTCTCATCCCATACGTTACTTCCACACACTTCAAACCTTCCTTCTTGTAGCATCTCCATTCTGCCACCCTCTCTTTCCTCATTCCACACATTCCTCAGACTTACCTGATACTCACATTTGCTTATCTTTCTTATTAAGTTCGTTCATTTCCTCCCCTTCTCATCTCTCTACACTTTTCTTTCTTTCTCAGTCTTCCCTCCAGCGGATAGTGATCAGATATTCCACCACTCTTTCCTCACAGTATATTCTCATACAGCACTTTTCTACTCACTCTCTTGGCCACCACTACATAAACCATTATAAATCTATCACTACTATCTACTCTGAACCTTTTATTAGATAATGTAGTAGAAATCACCATCTCTCTCCATACAGATCTCTGTAATATGCTCTCCATTTTCGCGTCTTTCAGGTACACCATCCACTGGTGCATATCCTATTTTAACATTCGAGTTGCCCATCAATACTACATTCACACTCATTCCAAATCCTCCAAACACTCATTCCAATCTTTCCAAATCCCTTCGACTTCCTACTCATTTCTTTTACAACCAGGATCATACACACTCACAACCACCCAAACTTCACACTCCAATATCATTTTTACTCACCCAATCCCCACATACTCAGAGACCCAATTAATTGGATTCTAGATGGAACTTTCCTACCAGAACCCCCTGTGTGCTTTAAGGACAATACAGAGGGGGATTTCCAATCCCGTCGCCTCTCCTCCTTTGTTCAACTTTCAAGTCACGCAGAGAACACAGAGAAAGTTTTATGCTCCCTAACCTAAGAAGAAGTAAATAAAGGAAAATGCATGGAAAGATATAATAAACTGGGAAGCAAAGCCGGCCCCATATAGTGCTAGAAGCCGAAATCACGCCATTATACATTCTACTTTGGATTAAACTGATCCACTTCCAAAAATAATTGAAGGAAAGATGTAATCACAATTATTTCGTTACCTAAGAACAATTCACAAGTAACTAAAATTGCAAAACTTCCTAGGCCCAACCTGTTTATCGTGTAAAACGAATACACCGACATATACCAGCTTTTATCAAACGACCAAAAGGGAACTACATTGAGTAATAGTTCCAGAGGTCTTAAGGGCGGTTTACACAGTCAAAAGGTTCGTCGAACGCGGTTCGACAGACAAGTGTTTGAAGTGATGTTCGAACGTGTGAACGGGGTATTTGGTTGTCGACGGGTATAACCAAATACCCCGTTCACACTTTCGAACATCACTTCAAACACTTGTCTGTCGAACCGCGTTCGACGAACCGTTTGATCGTGTAAACCCCCCTTTAAATCAAAACTTCTTCTTAATAATAATAATGTTGTACTTTGATAGTTATTGATGGCTGTCGTTCTTGTCAAGTGAACTTGAGAGATGTTAAACAAGCTAATATCTGAAGCAGCAATTAGGTACAAATCAATGATACAAATAAAGAGCATATAGGTAACAAAATAAAACACAAAATGTATCAATAGCTTTATAGAGCAATAATAATAATAATAATAATAATAATAATAATAATAATAATAATAATAACAATAATAATAATATCGTCATAAATATCTTAATTAGGTTCATGTCCCATTATATATATATATATATATATATATATATATATATATATATATATATATATATATATATATATATATATATATATATATATATATATATATATATATATATATATATATATATATATATATATATATATATATATATATATATATATATATATATATATATATATACATATATATATATATATATATATATATATATATATATATATATATATATATATATATATATATATATATATATATATATATATATATATATATATATATATATATATATATTCTTAGGGCGGAAAAGATATAATACTGCTCTCTTAATCCTGGTGTGTGGTAGAATACACCTAAAAGGGGTTAATGAAGTCTTGCTTATTATTTTTTGGCAATTCGCAACATCCAGTAAAGGAGTTTGGACATATTTTTTGTTAAGAAAATGGCTCCTTCCTAGCCTATGAAAAGAAGTTGCGAAAACCTATGTACATATTTATATCTTTCAGGTCCCCTTTTTCACTGGGGAAGGTATGAAACCTTTGAGTTTGGCTGCACCCTCGCCTTCTCAGACCCGACCAGGAGTGGGCGGTCGTTTGTCACATGCGCCTTCATCTTCGTACTTTTATTACCACTCGGTGAGTTTCCCCTCATAACAACAGGGTGGTTCAAATTGAGCCACTATCCTCTATAAATACAGAGTGCTTCAGCGATATTTAATAGAGAAGGTTTTTACAGAATTGCCCATTGGGTATTAAGTAAATATATATATATATATATATATATATATATATATATATATATATATATATATATATATATATATATATATATATATATATATATATATATATATATATCCTCTCACCTAACTGCTAAGCTTAGGGAATGAACGAAATACTCATTCACCAACAAGCCATTATTATTATTATTATTATTATTATTATTATTATTATTATTATTATTATTATTATTATTATTATTATTATTATTATTATTATTATTATTATTATTATTATTATTATTATTATCATTATTATTATTATTATTATCATTATTATTATTATTATTATTATTATTATTATTATTATTATTATTATTATTATTATTATTATTATTATTATTATTATTATTAATACTATTATTATTATTATTATTATATTATCATTTTGTCATTAATATCATATTACATTATATATATATATATATATATATATATATATATATATATATATATATATATATATATATATATATATATATATATATATATATCGGAACGCATCCCTACAGTCTATATTCACATTTTTACTCACACATTTTTTTTATCTCTTTTCTTTTTAATCTGGTATAGCTTTGATATCCTATTTTTTTTTTTTTACTAATTAATGCATTATATGATATACCTATGAGTGATGTAGTCTCTCGAAGTCAGAATTTTGTTTCAGTGTTTTTTTTTATTTATGAATGACAAAATTCTTCCATTCTCTATTCTAATGTTGAATAGTCTTGACATGCTATGCTTCAACTAATACTAGCTAAGATAAACCAATGGTGGAATGCACACTCACAATCAGTATTTTCTATCAAATTTCTTTATATTCAATAATGGCAGTTTTCTCCTATTCTCTTTTCTAATTAGGAATAGTGCTGACGTGCTATTTATTAATCGTAATGCAGGCCAAGAAATACCAATGCGAGATGCACAGAATTTCAAACAAACAATCTGCCTCTGAAGGACCAGTAGATACCGGAGGAACTACCTTGAATAATGTGACCTCTAGTCGAAGTACCCAGAGATCCCTTCGACTCCACTACAAGCTAGTTCGGGTAAGTAAAGAGTTTGCCACAAATAATTATTATATATAAATAATGATTAAATTAAAAAAGGAAGAAACTTAGAACAAAAAGTAAAATTGTATCTGTAAATAAAATAAATTGCGTAAATAAGTAAATAAGGGAATTTATTAGCAAACAAATCTTTACAACAAATTAGCACATATATATATATATATATATATATATATATATATATATATATATATATATATATATATATATATATATATATATATATATATATATATATAATGAGTAAATACTAAAAGCATATGCAAATATATTTAAGGTTAAATATATAAAAAATATATATAATTACACAAATGGAATCATATAAGTGACTGCTAAATTCCACTGGTGTTAAGCATGAGCTTATTGTCAAGTAAGAAAGGTATTTGTAAAACCATTCAATGCTTAATATCCTTCTGAGATCACCGCCTTATCACCACTCACTTCCTCTCTAAAGAGAATTATGTACTGATTCATATGTCAATCGTCTTTTAAAATTTATCTATAAGCAAGGACCATAATCCACTGATAATGGGAAATTCTTGATTCTTTTAAAAAGAAAAATAAGAAGGGGGTTGGATTCCCTGTCCTCACTTCGCTTCTTTATACAACATGCTGATTACATGTTATGAGATGTAAATATTGTAGAATAATAGATAGATAGATAAATAGATAGGTTTTTATTATAGTATTGATTATCGAAAGGAAATTTATAGAAATGTAATATATATATATATATATATATATATATATATATATATATATATATATATATATATATATATATATATATATATATATATATGTATGGTAGGTTCCCATTTTACGTCCGAGTTCCGTTCATGACATCTAACTTAAAACGGATTTAAATGCATGTCGAAAAACACCTAAATTCGAACCTAGGTCCTCCACCAATGCTAAAAATAAATACTCTGAAATATAAGAAAATAATCTAAATTCTTAATCTAATGCCTAAAAATAGTTAAAGTACACTATACAATATTGATTACCTTTACCACTTTGGTTGGTTTGCATCTAGATGACTGGTATGTCGAAGAATTGATTTATTAATAATTTATTAATTATTTATTGGTCTCTGATGTAACAGCGGAACGACTTGACTCAGAACGACTTAAAACAGGGACCGCTCTCTCTCTCTCTCTCTCTCTCTCTCTCTCTCTCTCTCTCTCTATATATATATATATATATATATATATATATATATATATATATATATATATATATATATATATATATATATATATATATACATATATATATATATATATATATATATATATATATATATATATATATATATATATATATATATATATATATATATATATATATATATATATATATATATATATATATATATATATACACACACACACAAGAAGTCCCCATTTTACGTCGTTCCAAGTTATGTCGTCCTGCCGTTACGTCGGAGGCCAATAAATAATTAATTAATCATTAATATATTAAGTTATTGACCTACCTGGCTGGTGCAGTAAATTCAAACTGCACACGCTGAACAGCATTTGAGCGAGGCAGATGAATACATAGCTATCAGCACAGCTGTATTCATATATATATCAAGGAAATGGCTTTAAATATATATGTATTTGCTTATATTGAAGGATTATATTGAAATTAAAGAAAAATACCAAACACAGCCGTTTATGCGTAATAGTTCGTTGTGCGTTGCAAAAGAATACAGCGCCAAGTGGCAATAGAAGAGGAAGAGGAACCACCGCTCAGTATACTCTTGCCCTCCATATTGTGCCATGTGTTCATTTGTTTTCGCGTTCATTTTGCTCATGTTCACTCGTTACTGACATTACTGTCTCCCAAGCATAGTGGTGCTAGTTATAATGGCAGTGCTACGAAGAATAGAAAAGCCATCACTATTGATGGAAAAGGGAGAAACTGCTATGACCATTGGCCGCATACTTGGATTAGCCCATACAACCGTGACGACGATCATCAAAGACAAAGGTCACATCCGTGAACACATGAAAATTCTACTTCTTTGATGTCACCTTATCATCAAGATGGAGAGATTGCTAGTGATTTGGCTTGGTAACTAGAATCAACGGCATATCCAAGCAAGCCTCATGGTAATACAGGAAAACGCTAAAATATTGCTTAAATCATAGAAAGGAGAAAAGGAGGAAGGGAGTAAAGTGAAGAGTGTGTGACCAGTAGAGGTTGGTTTAATCGTTTTAAGGCTTGTGCTAATTTGCATAGCCTATGGATGGAAGGTGTAGCTGCTAATGGTGATGAGGAAGCAGCAAGAGGGTTTCCAAGTATGTTAGCAGAAATAATTAGGGAGGGGGGTTACCATGCTAGACAAGTATTTAACGTGGATGAGGCTGGCTACTTCTAGAAGCATATACCTAGTCGTACGTAGATCTCCAAGGAGGAGAAGACAGCACAAGGCCACAAAGTCAACAAGGAGAGACTGACTTTGCTGTTGGGGGCTAATCCTGCTGGAGACTGTAAGCTGAAGCCCTTGTTGATTTATTTGAAAGAAACCCCAAGGGCACTCAAGGGCGTTTGGATGGGTCATCTGCCAGTCATCTGGAAGTCAAACAAGACGGCTTGGATAACCCTTCAGATATTTGAGGACTGGTTCAGCAACCATTTTGTGCCTGAAGTGGTTAGGTACTGTGCCTCCAAGGGTCTGCCCTTTAAGGTGTTGCTATTGCTGAATAATACCCCTGGTCACCCACCCCATTTGGATGACTTTCATCCTAATGTCAAAGTGGCTTACCTTCCATCTAATATCACTGCATTGTTACAGCCAATGGATCAGGGAGTCATTGCCTCTTTCAAGGCCTGCTACTTCTGAAGGACAATAGCTATGGTTCTCATGGTGATTGCAAAGGACAAGACCTTGACTCTTAAGGACTTCTGGAAGTTGTACAATATTCTTCATTCTGAGAAGAATATTGCTGATGCTTGGAAGGAAGTGAAGAAGAGAAACTTGAATGGGGTATGGAAGAAAGTGTGCCCCTATTTTGTGATTGACTTTCGAGGCTTTGAGGCTGCCACCAAGAACAATGTAGTTGCCCTGAGTAAGGAGCTAAAGTTGGAGGTGGAGACTGATGATGTAAAAGAGCTCCTAGAATCTCATGGAGAGGAGTTATCTGCCGAAGACCTCATTCAACTGGCGAAGCAGATGGCTGAAGAGGATGAAGAAATACCAAGCTCAGATCCTAAGAGATTCACAACCAGGGAATTGGCTGAAACGTTTGCCCTGGTAGAGGAAGTTTTGGTAAAGCTCGTGTCTCAGGACCCCAACATTGCCAGGTACACAAAGGTCAAGAGAGTGATCAATGATACCCTGCGGTGATACAAGGAAATTTGGCAGGAGGAGAAGAGGTCATTCTTCCAGACTTGCCTCGACCAATTCTTCGTGAAGGTAGAGCCCCCACCAACTGATCCTGTACCCTCTACCTCAGGTGCCTGTACCTCTATAGACTCACCTGCCCCAGTATTTCCATCATCTGCTGTATGTTCTTTTGCCTCTCCAGACTCACCTGTCCCAGTCTCCTCAGCACCTGCCTCTCCAACATCCACCTCCTTATAGGTCTGTCTCTCCCTCCCTTGCAATGCCCCTTCCAGTGTGCATGCAGACCACTCGAGTAAAAGTAAGCAATATTGTACTGTATACTGTACTGTAGTGTAATTTTACTCTTTTTATAGTTTAGATGCCACAAGCAGAGGTAAGCAATACTGTTAAGTTTACTTTTACTATTTTTATTTCTTAGTTTAAGAACTTAGATTATTTACCTAAATTTTAGAGTATTTATTTATAACATTGGTGGGGGACAAAGGTTCGAGTTTGGGTGTTTTCTGACTTACGTCGAAATCCGAGTTAAGTCAACTGTCAGGAGGGGAACCCTGACGTTAAATGGAGACCCCCTGTAATTCTGACAAAAATAAATCACATGAAAAAACATGAAAACCAAGAAGTTCCACTTCCAGAAAGGTTCAGATATTTTTTAAAGGAGACTGTCCTCATCAAATATTGTTTTAATTTTGCTCTGCCTTGGTGCTTCTCCAAGGTTTGGGAAAGATATGTTGAAAGTAATGGTAATGCTTGGAATTATTATGTCATAGCTGAGCATTAGAGAAGAATCTATGTTTTACACAAGGTTAAAAGACAGCATATTCTAGATATCACCTTTGAAGAATTGAATTGAGAGCTTCTCCCATAGAAGTACAGGTTTCTTCACTGGATACTATCTACAAAATGAAGTCCTCATTGCCATGGTAGATATTTAAGTAAACAAGCTTTTGAAGGGCAACCTTCATCATCTGCTTATGAAATAAATCCTGACAAAAACAAATCACATGAAAAAAGGCAAGAACCAAGAAGTTCCACCTGTAGCAAGGTCCAGATATCTATTTCTAGGCGACTGTTCTCATCAAATATTGTTTAATTTTTGCTTTGGCTTGGCGCTCCTCCAAG
>JAXCGZ010013209.1:60000-67500 GCA_037179515.1 Halocaridina rubra
GCCATGGTGACATCACACATCCCTGTCTCAGTCCCACACTCACTGGAAACCACTCACTCACTTCATTCCCTACCCTAACACAAGCTCTACTGCCCTCATGCAAACTCTTCACTGCATGCAACAATTTACCATTAATTCCATATAATCTCAAAACATTTCACATTGCCTCTCTATCAACTCTATCATATGCTTTCTCCAGATCCAAAAATGCAAAATACACATCCTTACCCTTTGCTAAATATTTCTCACATAACTGCCTAACTATAAAAATCTGATCTATACAACCTCTACCTCTCCTAAAACCACTCTGCACTTCCGCGATCACATATTCTGTCTTATCCCTAATCCTATTAACCAGTATCCTACTATACACTTTTCCTACCACACTCAACAAACTTATACCTCTAAAATTACTGCATTCATACATATCTCCCTTACCTTTGTATAGGGGCACTATACAAGCAATCCCCCATTCCACTGGCACCAATGACAACATAAAGCATATATTAAACACTCACTAACCATTCCAATGCAGTCACACTCCCTTCTTTCAACATCTCCGCTTTCACACCATCCATTCCAGGTGCTTTGCCTGCTTTCGCTTCATACAATGCCCTTTTCACCTCCTCTCTTGTAATCTCTCTCTCATTTTCATCTCCCATTATTGGCTCTTGAACCCCTCCCACTGCCACTATAGCTGCCTCTCTATCTTCCTCAACATTCAGCAAGCACTCAAAATACTCCGCCCATCTTTTCCTTGCATCGTTCCCTCTTAACATCTGTCCATTCACATCTTTCACTGTCTCTTCCAGCCTCGATCCACCCTTCCTTACTCTCTTCACTTCTTTCCAAAACTTCTTTTTATTCTCCTCATATGACCTACTAAAATCCTGTCCCCACCTAACATTTGCCAACCTCTTCTCTTCTCTACCTTCCGCTTGGTTTCCACATTTTTCTCCCTATATCTTTCATACTTCTCCCTACTGTTACACTGCACCCATTCCTCAAAAGCCCTCTTTTTCTCTTCCACCTTCATTTTCACCCCTTCATTCCACCACTCGCTGCCCCTCCTCATGCCACCTCCAACAAACCTCTTTCCACACACAACAGTTGCATGTCCCACAAAACATTCTTTCATCAACCCCCATTCCTCCCCTAACTCCCCAACTTCTCTTTCTTTCGCCCTGTCATATGCCACTCTCAACCTGTCCTGATATTCCTGTCTCCTCTCTGGCTTTTTAAACTCTTCCACCTTCACTATTTCCCTTTTACATCCCCCCACACTATTTCCCCACTCTTTTGCTACTACACACTTTTGCTTCAACCAAAAAATGATCAGACATCCCGGCAGCCACACCCCTAAATGCATGTACATCTTTCACTCTACCAACCATGCTCTTTGCTACCAACACATAATCCATCAATGCTCTTTCTTTCACTCTTCCATTTGCCACTCTCATCCATGTATACTTATTTATTAACTTCTTCTTAAATAAACTATTACCTATCACCAACTCTTGCTCCACACATATATCTAACAGTCTCTCGCCACTCTCATTCCCACCTGGTACCCCATACTTTCCTACAACACCTTCTATCTCTCCATCACCCACTCTGGCATTCAAGTCACCCAACACAACTACATAGTTCCTTCTACTCAGACCATCCACACATCTAGTTAACTCATTCCAGAATTCATCCCGCTCTTCCTCACTTCTCTCACATCCTGGCCCATACGCACTAACAAAAGCCCAACATTCCCTTCCTATCCTAGCCCTCACCCACATCAGCCTAGATGACACTTCTTTCCATTCCACTACCTGATTTACCATCCATTCACTCAGCAATATTGCCATACCTTCTCTCGCTCTCCCCCTTTCAACCCCAGACACCCTACCCGTCACATCACCAAATGCCACTTCTCCTTTTCCTTTCATCTTCGTCTCACACAATGCCAATACATCCATCCTCCTCCTACCAAACATATATCCAATCTCACATCTTTTGCTCTCTATCGTACTACAACCACGCACATTTAGACACCCCAAAACTAGAGTTTGGGGAGAAGTTATTCTCCCCTCTACTCCCCTTCTTCTTTGACGTCTCGCAGGAGGTTGATACAAGGGAGGGTATTCCTAGTCCCCCCGCCCCGTCCACTTTTTGTCGCCTTTTACGACACGCAGGGAATGTGTGTATATATATATATATATATATATATATATATATATATATATATATATATATATATATATATATATATATATATATATATATATATATATATATATATATATATATAAATATATATAAATATATATATATATATATATATATATATATATATATATATATATATATAATATATATATATATATATATATATATATATATATATATATATATATATCGATACTTCGGTTTGTGAAGATGCTGTTCCAAAGATAACCATACACATTTGCACGCCGCATACTCATATAGCCTGTTGAGAAAACTGGAACCACTATTCTTATATGTAAAAGGATTTTGTACAGAAATACTGTACGAATCTCCACAGGAGGTTGAACTTGGAAACTTCTGCTTATGGTCGCGTAATTGATATGCTGATAGAGAGAGAGAGAGAGAGAGAGAGAGAGAGAGAGAGAGAGAGAGAGAGAGAGAGAGAGAGAGAGAGAGAGAGAGAGAGAGAGAGAGAGAGAGAGAGAGAGAGAGTTTTAGAACAAAAGACAGAAAACTCAGAATAGCTGTAGTGTATCGACTCATGAGTTCAAGTGCAACAGCGTTCTTCTTATTATCTTCTCGATCGGGAATCTTCGGCTAGAGAGAGAGAGAGAGAGAGAGAGAGAGAGAGAGAGAGAGAGAGAGAGAGAGAGAGAGAGAGAGAGAGAGAGAGAGAGAGAGAGAGAGAGAGAGAGAGAGAGCAAACTTAGAATAGCTGTAACGTATCACCTCATGATTTCAAGTGCAACAGTGTTTTTCTTTTTATCCTCTTCATCTGGAATCTTCAGCTAGAGCAGAGGTTCTCAACTTGAGGGTCGCGAGATGCTTTTGAGGGGTCGCGAGATAATGATAAAAAAAATAGTGTTATGGTCGACTATTATTTTAAGGCTAAGTCAATATAATTTTGCTCGTATATTTCAGACAAATAATAAACTGAATATTTCAATTTCACTACATAAAACTTTTTTTTTTTTTGCCATATATTTCATTATTTTACCGAAGTAGTTACGTACTGTTACGCAACCCGAAGAATAACGCTGGAATTGAGAACCGGGCGAGAAAATAGTAGCACCATGGACCTTCGCTAAAACTAAAAGTAAATACTAGTCACTAGTGATACTCACACGGCTGCACTGGTACTAACATTCTATGCTTCAGAAAGGAAAAAGCCTATGCTTATTTTTAAGCTAGCAGTATAAATCACGGAAGGTACGATTTATCACACGTAATGCGTGTCTTTTTATTATTTATCTTATAATATTTGTTGTAGTTATGTTGTTATGATCCAGGCCATAGGCATGTACTGTGTGTGTGTGTAATTACTTAGTTGTAATTATCTAATTGTGTTTACGGGAAAGAGCCCAAAGCTCGTATTTTTACCGTCTCCTGATCGATACCATTTTATACTTAGTGATACTTATCATACCTGTCCTTAAAACTATGGATTGAGATAGCATTAACTACCTCCTCGCTTAGCGAATTCCAATTATCAACTACTCTTACCCTGAAAAAGTATTTCCTTACATCCTGCAAAGAATTTTTCTTACGAAGCTTCAAACTATAACCTCTAGTTCTAGAGCCAGCCATATCAAAATATCGATCCCTATCCACTCTATCATAACCATGAAGGAATTTAAAGACTGTCACCATATCCCCCCCTCACTCTTCTAGCTTCGAGTGATGGTAAGTCTAATTCCCTCAGCCTCTCATCATAACTGAGATTGCGTATTTCTGGCACCAGTTTCGTGGCATGTCTTTGAACTTTTTCAAGCTTAGCTATGTGCTTTTTCAAGTGCGGATTCCAAAAGGGGGCTGCATATTCGAGTTTTGGCCTCACATAGGTTACATAAATATTTCTGAACATTTCCTTGTCCATGTGCCTGAAGGTTACCCTTACATTTGATAAGAATGCATATGCTGCCCTTACTATGCCATTTATATGTATTTTTGGAGACAAATCTGCCAGTATGTTTACTCCTAGATCTCTCTCATTTTCTGTCTCTTGAAGTTGTACTCCAGCCACCGAGTAGTCAAGCTTGCGCCTTCTTGCACTTGTACCCATTCTCATTACCTTACATTTCGAAGTATTGAATTTCATTAGCCACTTTTCTGACCACTCATGCAGACTATTTAGATCTTCCTGAAGGTCTCTAACATTGTTTTCGTTTCCTAATTTCTTCACAATCTTTGCATCATCTGCAAACATACTCATGAATGAATTTACAGACTCTGGTAGGTCATTTACATATACAAGGGTGTGTGTGTGTGTGTGTGTGTGTGTGTGTGTGTGTGTGTGATTACCTAATTGTGATTACCTAATTGTGTTTACGGGAAAGAGCCCAAAGCTCGTATCTTCCCGTCTCCTGATCGGTTCCATTTTAGACTTAGTGATACTTATCATACCTGTCCTTAAAACTATGGATTGAGATAGCATTAACTACCTCCTCGCTTAGCGAATTCCAATTATCAACTACTCTTACCCTGAAAAAGTATTTCCTTACATCCTGCAAAGAATTTTTCTTACGAAGCTTCAAACTATGACCTCTAGTTCTAGAGCCAGCCATATCGAAATATCGATCCCTATCCACTCTATCATAACCATGAAGGAATTTAAAGACTGTCACCATATCCCCCCCTCACTCTTCTAGCTTCGAGTGATGGTAAGTCTAATTCCCTCAGCCTCTCATCATAACTGAGATTGCGTATTTCTGGCACCAGTTTCGTGGCATGTCTTGGAACTTTTTCAAGCTTAGCTATGTGCTTTTTCAAGTGCGGATTCCAAAAGGGGGCTGCATATTCGAGTTTTGGCCTCACATAGGTTACATAAATATTTCTGAACATTTCCTTGTCCATGTGCCTGAAGGCTACCCTTACATTTGATAAGAATGCATATGCTGCCCTTACTATGCCATTTATATGTATTTCTGGAGACAAATCTGCCAGTATGTTTACTCCTAGATCTCTCTCATTTTCTGTCTCTTGAAGTTGTACTCCAGCCACCGAGTAGTCAAGCTTGCGCCTTCTTGCACTTGTACCCATTCTCATTACCTTACATTTCGAAGTATTGAATTTCATTAGCCACTTTTCTGACCACTCATGCAGACTATTTAGATCTTCCTGAAGGTCTCTACCATTGTTTTCGTTTCCTAATTTCTTCACAATCTTTGCATCATCTGCAAACATATTCATGAATGAATTTACAGACTCTGGTAGGTCATTTACATATACAAGGGTGTGTGTGTGTGTGTGTGTGTGTGTGTGTGTGTGTGTGTGTGTGTGATTACCTAATTGTGATTACCTAATTGTGTTTACGGGAAAGAGCCCAAAGCTCGTATCTTCCCGTCTCCTGATCGGTTCCATTTTAGACTTAGTGATACTTATCATACCTGTCCTTAAAACTATGGATTGAGATAGCATTAACTACCTCCTCGCTTAGCGAATTCCAATTATCAACTACTCTTACCCTGAAAAAGTATTTCCTTACATCCTGCAAACAAGTTTTCTTACGAAGCTTCAAACTATGACCTCTAGTTCTAGAGCCAGCCATATCAAAATATCGATCCCTATCCACTCTATCATAACCATGAAGGAATTTAAAGACTGTCACCATATCCCCCCTTACTCTTCTAGCTTCGAGTGATGGTAAGTCTAATTCCCTCAGCCTCTCATCATAACTGAGATTGCGTATTTCTGGCACCAGCTTCGTGGCATGTCTTTGAACTTTTTCAAGCTTAGCTATGTGCTTTTTCAAGTGCGGATTCAAAAAGGGGGCTGCATATTCCAGTTTGGGCCTCACATAGGTTACATAAATATTTCTGAACATTTCCTGGTCCATGTGCCTGAAGGCTACCCTTACATTTGATAAGAATGCATATGCTGCCCTTACTATGCCATTTATATGTATTTCTGGAGACAAATCTGCCAGTATGTTTACTCCTAGATCTTTCTCATTTTCTGTCTCTTGAAGTTGTACTCCAGCCACCGAGTAGTCAAGCTTGGGCCTTCTTGCACTTGTACCCATTCTCATTACCTTACATTTTGAAGTATTGAATTTCATTAGCCACTTTTCTGACCACTCATGCAGATTATTTAGATCCTCCTGAAGTTCTCTACCATTGTTCTCGTTTTTTACTTTCTTCACAATCTTTGCATCATCTGCAAACATATTCATGAATGAATTTACAGACTCTGGTAGGTCATTTACATATACAAGGAACAAAAGTGGCCCTAAAACTGAACCCTGTGGAACTCCACTACTAACTCTTCTCCATTCAGACACTGAGTGTCTCACTCTAACCCTCTGTTCCCTTCCTTCTAAGTAAGTTTTTATCCATTCCAAAACATTTCTACCTATTCTAGCCATTGAGTGCAGCTTCCTAATAAGTCTCCCATGTGGAACAGTGTCAAACGCTTTCTGGAAGTCTAGGAATATGCAATCTGCCCAGCCCTCTCTTTCCTGTAAGATTTGGCTTACCTCATCATAAAATTCTAATAAGTTTGTTACTGTTGATCTACCTTCTCTGAAGCCATGTTGCCTCACTGACAAAAAGTTGAAGGATTCCAAGTGAAGAGAGATATGTTTCCTTAGTAGTTTCTCCATAAGTTTGCAAACTATGCTGGTCAAGGAAACTGGTCTATAGTTCAGAGCCGTATCCCTCCTTCCCTTTTTGAAGATAGGTATCACATTTGCTTGTTTCCAGCATCTTGGAATCTCCCCCGACTCCAGTGACTCCTTAAATATGATACTTAGTGCCACGGATATTGTGTTTGCGCATTTCTTAAGCACATGAGGGGATATGTCATCAGGACCTGTAGCTTTATGAACATCTAAATCCATCAGCGCTTTGCATACCTCTGTGGCTGTAAGGTTGATGTTCTCTAATACCGGCCCTTGAGCTTCTATCACTGCAATCTGAGGGGGTGGGGTATTTTCTACTGTAAATACTGACTGAAACTCCTTGTTCAATTCTTTGCAGATCTCTTCATCCGTCTCAGTGATGCTTCCATCCGCTCTCTTTAGCCTTAAAACCTGTTCTTTTACCTTCAGTTTTCCTCTGATAAAGCTGTGGAAAAGCTTGGGATTTTCTTTAGCCTTCCTGGTGATGTCCCTCTCATAATCTCTCTCTGCCTCTCTCCTTTTACTTAGGTAGTCATTTCTTGCTCTTTTGTAGGTTTGCCAGGCATTTATGTTTTTTCTCCTCCTATACCTTTTCCAGCATTTGTCTCTCCACTCCTTAGCTCTTTTACACCCATTATCGAACCATTTCTCTCTGGCATGAATTA
>JAXCGZ010013209.1:77500-95000 GCA_037179515.1 Halocaridina rubra
AATAATAATAATAATAATAATAATAATAATAATAATAATAATAATAATAATAATAATAATAATAATAATAATAATAATAATAATAATAATAATAATAATAATAATAATAATAATAATAATAATAATAATAATAATAATAATAATAATAATAATAATAATAATAATAATAATAATAATAATAATAATAATAATAATAATAATAATAATAATAATAATAATAATAATAATAATAATAATAATAATAATAATAATAATAATAATAATAATAATAATAATAATAATAATAATAATAATAATAATAATAATAATAATAATAATAATAATAATAATAATAATAATAATAATAATAATAATAATAATAATAATAATAATAATAATAATAATAATAATAATAATAATAATAATAATAATAATAATAATAATAATAATAATAATAATAATAATAATAATAATAATAATAATAATAATAATAATAATAATAATAATAATAATAATAATAATAATAATAATAATAATAATAATAATAATAATAATTATAATAATAATAATAATAATAATAATAATAATAATAATAATAATAATAATAATAATAATAATAATAATAATAATAATAATAATAATAATAATAATAATAATAATAATAATACATTTATTATTATTTTTAACACTCCTTGTGCATCTCATGACAACTTTAAGCAATATTCACCTGCAACTTCCTTCTTTCACACCCTTAACGAATTCAATCACCAAATGATTCAGTTCATTGTCAGTATCAGCCACCAGTACAGTATTATCCGCGAGTAGCAATTGATTCAATTTCAACAACCTTCCATCCTAACCCACTAGTTCCAACCCTCTGTCTAATACTCTTTTAATAACTTACCTTACCATTCCATCTATATACACATTAAAGAACCATGGCGACATTACACAACCTTGATGTAACCTTACATTCACCTTAAACAAATCACTCATACCATACCCAACTTTCACACATGCTCTACTATTCATGTAAAAACTCTTCATCACATTCAAAAATTTTCCACTTATTCCATACAGTAGCAACACACTCCACAACGCCTCTCTATCTACCCTGTCATAAGCTTTCTCCAAGTCCATAAAAACCCAAAAGGTGTCCCTACTTTTCTCCAAGAACTTCTCACACACCTGTCTTACCAAAAACCTTGCATCACACATCTTCATCCTCTCCTGAACTCACACTGTTATTCCCCAATCAATCTCTCGGCATCTTTCCTAATTTTCTCAATTAACATTCTTCCATAAACATTACCAACCACACTCAACAACTAATTCCTTTAAAACTACTACACTTATACATATCTTTTTTCCCCTTGTAAAGTGGAACTAAACATGCACTCCTCCAATCAATTGGAACCTTCCCATTCCTGAAACATACATTCAACAACATAACCATCCACAATACTAATGCCTAACCAGCTTTTGACAAGCATTTAACATGACACCCATCTATCCCTGGTGCTTTACCTGCTTTTATTGTTCTCAGTGCAAAATGTACCTCCTCTTTTGTTATTTTTCTATCGTTTTCATCACCTAACATTGGTATTCTTCATTCGTTTCTCACAGCCTCTGCCTCTCTATAATCTTCCTCATTTAGCAGTTCCTTGAAATATTCAGTCCATCTCTCTCTCACCTTCATTCCATAAACTAGCAATTGCTCATCTGCTCCTTTCACCCTCTCCTCCCTACAAGACTTACCTTTCCTTACTCTTTTCACTTCCTTCCAAAATATCTTTTTATTCCTTTCAAATTTCTCAGACAACCATCTACACCCTTACATCTGCTTCTCTCTTTGCCTCCCTCACCACAAGCTTCACTAAATTCCTCTTTTCTCATTAGTTTTCATACGCCTCTACAATACCTACCTGAAACCATACCTCAAATGCCTGCTTCTTTTCAGCCACTACTGCACTCACTTGCTCATTCCACTATTCACTACCATTCTTTTTACTTCCACCTGTTAGTCTCCTTCTGCAAACTTCCTCTGCACACTTCATAACTTCCTCCTTGAAACAGCCTCACTTTTCCTCAACTCCCTTTTCCACTTTTTATCTCAGTACATTCCACACATTCCTCAGACTAGCCTTATACTCACAGTCTTTCTCTTTCTTACATAATTCATTCCCTTTAGCACCTCTCTTCCTCACCAATTTCTCCTCTTTCTCCACTTTTCTCCTACTTTCATTCTACATTCCACTAAATGATAATCAAATATTCCATTGCTAGCTCATCTCAGTACTTTCACATCCAATACTCTTTTAATCATCCTCCTGTCCACAACAACATAATCCATTAATGCTCTGTCAACTACTCTTCCACTATCAACTCTGAACCATGTATACTTTTGCACATCCTTCTTTTTAATTACAGTATTAGCAATCATCATCTCTCTCTCAGTACACATTTCTATAATTTTCTCTCCACTTTCATTTCTAACAGATACTTCATACTTCCCAGTTTCACCATCCACTGGCTCATTCCCTACTCTTGCACTCAAATCTCCCATCAATACCACATTCACATTAATTCCCAAGTCTTCCATAAACTCGTCCAATTTCATCCAAAATTCTTCACTTTTTTCCTCACATCTTTCACTGCCAGGGCCATATGCGCTCACAAATGCCCAAACCTTGCATCCCAGCTTCATTTTTAACCTTTATTATTAGAGATGATACTTCCTTCCATTCCACCACATTCTTTTCTTTTACAATTTTCATTATATATTTAATTTATAGAGACCCAATTGCTAGGATTCTGGCTTGATCTCTCTTGCCAGAATACCTTTGCATGTCTTGGCCACTCGAAGGATAAATATATACAGACGGGCTTCCCAGTCCCCCACTCTGCCCCATTTAGTCGACATTTACGACATGCAGGGAATATGAGGGAGTATTTTTAACCCCTCCTCTTTATTATCATTATTATTTTAATTATTATTATTATTATTATTATTATTATTATTATTATTATTATTATTATTATTATTATTATTATTATCATTATAGTTATTATGATGATGATGATGATGATGATTATAATTATTATTATTAGTCTCCGTGGCAAAATGGTAGCGTCTGCAACTCTGAGGCGGCAGGTTGAGGGTTCGCGCCCCGTCACGGACTGAGGTTAGTAAGGGCATACACTCAGGGTAACGATTACATCTGCCAAAACAAGTCCTTCGTAAGAAGGCAACCGTCCTAGCCCTTAGTAGAAAAGGGAGTTCGTGACGTAAAACCGAATCCATTATTATTATTATTATTATTATTATCGGCTACCCCACAATTAAAGGGGGAAACAGCCAAGGTATATGTATGTATGTAATTATTATTATCATTATTATTATTATTATTATTATTATTATTATTATTATTATTATTATTACTATTATTATTATTATTATTATTATTATTATTATTATTATTATTATTATTATTATTATTATTATTATTATTATTATTATTCTATATCAAAGCACACAATATCCACACAACTTTAATAAATGAAGGATCTTATTCCCTAACAAGGAAGTAAATGCTTTTTTGCTAGAGTGCCAAAGCCATTAGTAGCACTAGTTTAGTTACCCCACTTTGACTGGCAATGAGGACAGGCTAAACAGGCGAATATTTTTAGCTAAAGCCTTTGGGTAAATTCTGATCAATAAGCTGTCTGGTACAAGTGACGAACATGGAAGAAGACAGAGGGAAGGAAAGCAGTAGAGGAGATTGTGGAAATCGTCAATGGGGAGGGAGGTGAGAGGGGATGGAACTGACGATATGGAGAAAAGTGCCATAATGCGTAGGTGGAAATGATGGAAAGGTGGAAGAATTGCTGTTAGGCGAAGCAGCAAATTGCTAGGTGGCATGTGCTTAAAATGACCTCATGGGGTTTGAAAGGAATCCTCTAGTTCCTTATGCGCATACAAATGTTTACCTCTCCTCGTAATACCACTATAAAACTTAAGTTGGCCTTAATGGCCAAAAATATTCTGGCTTAACATAATAAGATGACCTTTTGGGTAGGTAAGAATTTCTGGGCTTTTGAAAGAAGTCTGGCTTTCTGAGGGTAGAACTGGCAAGTGGATAACATTTAAGAAAACCGTATATAAAGAATAAACCAAGAAGGATCGTGTGGGAGACAAAAATTTAACACAAATATATAAACCAATAAGGGTTTACTTTATTACAACAGATCAGGAAAATACAGCTATGATTAGTGATAGATATCTTCGTGATTCTAGTATTATGAATGTTTTATTTTTCATTCGTTACAGTTTTTACCAAAGGAGCTCTAATATATATATATATATATATATATATATATATATATATATATATATATATATATATATATATATATATGTGTGTATATATATATATATATATATATATATATATATATATATATATATATATATATATATATATATATATATATATATATATATATACACTCAATCAAATCGTAATTTTTATGATACACTTTTCTACGAAAAATATGTTGAACATCAAAGGAACCAATAACCTACCACGCGGGTTCGGTTCGCCCAAAGTTCAACATATCATATATACATATATATACATATATATACATATATATACATATATATACATATATATACATATATATATATATATACATACATACATACATACATACATACATACATACATACATACATACATACATACATACATACATACATACATACATACATACATACATACATACATACATACATACATACATACATACATACATACATACATACATACATACATACATACATACATACATACATACATACATACATACATACATACATACATACATACATACATACATACATACATACATACATACATACATACATACATACATACATACATACATACATACATACATACATACATACATACATACATACATACATACATACATACATACATACATACATACATACATACATACATACATACATACATACATACATACATACATACATACATACATACATACATACATACATACATACATACATACATACATACATACATACATACATACATACATACATACATACATACATACATACATACATACATACATACATACATACATACATACATACATACATACATACATACATACATACATACATACATACATACATACATACATACATACATACATACATACATACATACATACATACATACATACATACATACATACATACATACATACATACATACATACATACATACATACATACATACATACATACATACATACATACATACATACATACATACATACATACATACATACATACATACATACATACATACATACATACATACATACATACATACATACATACATACATACATACATACATACATACATACATACATACATACATACATACATACATACATACATACATACATACATACATACATACATACATACATACATACATACATACATACATACATACATACATACATACATACATACATACATACATACATACATACATACATACATACATACATACATACATACATACATACATACATACATACATACATACATACATACATACATACATACATACATACATACATACATACATACATACATACATACATACATACATACATATATATATATATATATATATATATATATATATATATATATATATATATATAAGATATATTTGCCTATAGCTGGGTTTCGTACCAAGGAAAAACAAGCATTGTGCCAAGGGGTTACTAAATGTACCAACGATTGTGTATTCATTTCCTAGCTCCAGCAGTTATCTGAGAGGTTTCTCCCTTCTTTATACCTTCTATGATACACTTGATAGCATCCTGGCGCAGAAAATGTGTTCAAGGTTCGAATCCCATCCAGAGACAAAATGTGTTTCATGTTATCTTTTTTTACTATAGATGCCTGTTAGAGCAGGGTTTGAATTAAATGTGGAAATATGATGAGAGAGAGTTGTGACTAGAGTAAATGAAAATAGATATTCAGTTGTGAATATTCAATCTCTAGCTCCAGCAGTTAGCTGAAAGGTTTCTGTCTTATTTTATGCCTTCGGTGGCACAATGGGTAGCGTCTTAGTATACTGAATCTGCGTCCAAGCTTCGAATCCAGGCCAGAACCAAAAATGCTTTTTTTTTTTTACATACTGTAGTAAATAGAGCATTCCGTATTGGGGATATATACAGAAAACATATGTAATTTTAGGTATATGTAATTTCTCCTAACATTACAATAGTGATACCAACTAGAAAAATTAAAAGATTAAAGCTCAAATCACCAAGAGGAACTGAGGAAGAACCATCCTAAAGATTACAAGAATATTGCAGGAGTTGACTGGTGGACCATATTCACCTACAAATCTTAAACAAATGTACGACATTTCTTCACATTTTCAGGTTGTGAAGAAAACAATAATGAAAAGTAAACTTAAGAGGACAGAAATCATGGAAATAACCACAAAATAATGAAACCGCTGATTTTGAGCCAATGAATATGATATAATATGGTACATATACTATGAGTTTATCAGTAAAATGATAAAACAGCTGTAAGAAGCAATTTACCACACTACTAGTGAAATGGAAGGGAAATCAAAGGAAGGCCAATAATATGTCCGCCTCCATGAAGACTTAATTGACTAGAAAACAAGCAATGGTAGTATATAAGACACATCGCCCACTTACTACAGATCAAATATGGTTTGGAACAAGATAAAGGTGCAATGCGATATTGAAGAAAGAAATACTGTTTTCACTCAGTTTCTTTTTTATTTATATATACATATATATATATATATATATATATATATATATATATATATATATATATATATATATATATATATATATATATATATATATATATATATATATACATATATATATATATATATATATATATATATACATATATATATATATATATATATATATATATATATATATATATATATATATATATATATATATATATATATATATATGCTTGTCTGTGTGTGTGTAATTACATATTTGTAATTACCCTAATTGCGCTTACGGGAGAGAGCCCCAAGCTCGTAACTTCCCGTCTCCTAATCGGTTCCATTTTGTACTTAGTGATACTGATCATACTTCTCCTTAAAACTATGGATTGAGTTATCATTAACTACCTCCTCGCTTAGCCAATTCCAATTATCAAATACTCTTAAACAAAAAAAGTGCTTCCTTACATCCTGCAAAAAACCTTTCTTACAAAACTTCAAAATATGACCTCTAGTTCTAGTGCTAGCCATATCATTATATCGATCCCTATCTACTCTGCCATAATCATGAAGGAATTTAAAAATCGTCACCATATCCCCTCATTCTTCTAGCTTCGAGTGATAAAAGTTGTAATTCCCTCAGACTCTCATCATAGTTGAGGTTGCGTATTTCTGGCACCAGTTTCATGGCATGTCTTTGAACATTTTCCAGCTTAGCTATGTGCTTTTTCAAGTGTTAATCCCAAAAGGGGACTGCATATTCAAGCTTTGGCCTAAAATAGGTTACTTAATATTTCTGAACAGTTCCTTGTCCATGTGCCTGAAGGTTACCCTTACATTTGCTAAGAAAGCATATTCTGCCCTAACTATGCCACTTATATGCATTTCTGGAAATAAATCGGCCAGTACGTTTATGTCTAAATCTCTCTCATTTTCTGTCCCTTGAAGTTGTACTCCAGCCACCGAGTAGTCAAGCTTGGGCCTTCTTGCACTTGTACCCATTCTCATTACCTTACATTTTGATGTACTGAGTTTCATTAGCCACTTTTCTGACCACTCATGGAGACTATTTAGGACTTCCTGAAGTTCTCTACCATTGTTCTCGTTTCTTACTTTTTTAACAGTCTCTGCATCATCTGCAAACATATTAATGAAGGAATTTACAGACTCTGGTAGGTCATTTACATATACAAGGAACAAAACTGGCCCTAAAACTAAACCTTGCGGAACACCACTACTAACTTTTCTCTATTTAAACACGGAGTTTCTTACTCTAACCCTTTGTTCCCTTCCTTCTAAGTAAGTCTTTACCCATTCTAAGACATTTCCACCTATTCTCGCCATTGCTTGCAGCTCCTTAATAAGTCTCACGTGTGGGACCGTGTCAAATGCTTTCTGGAAGTCTAGGAATATGCAATCTTCCAAGCCCTCTCTTTCCTGTAAGATTCGGCTTACCTCATCATAAAATTCTAATAAGTTTGTTACTGTTGATCTTCCTTCTGTGAAGCCGTGTTCTATCATTGACAAAAAGTTGAAGGCTTCAGATTGTGAAGAGATATGTGTTTCCTTAGTAGTTTCTCCATAACTTTGCAAACTATGCTGGTTAAGGAAACAGGTCTATAGTTCAGACCCATATCCCTCCTTCCCTTTTTGAAGATAGGTACCACATTCACTCGTTTCCAGCACCTTGGAATCTCCCTTGATGCCAGCGACTTTCCAAATATGATACTTAGTGCTGCTGATATTGATTTAATGCATTTCATAAGTACATAAGGAGATATACAATCAAGACCTGTAGCTTTATTGGCATCTAACTCCATCAGCGCTTTGCATACCTTTGTGGCTGAAAAGATGATGTTCTCTAATACCAGACCATGAACCTCTATATCTGCAATCTGAGGAGGTGGGTTATTTTATACAGTAAATACTGACTGAAACACCATGTAAAATACTTTGCAGATATCTTCACCCGTCTCAGTGATGCTTCCATTCACTCTCTTTAGCTTTAGACACGGTTCTTTTACCTTCATTTTTCCTATGATAAAGCTGTGGAAAAGCTTGAGATTTTCTTTAGCCTTCCTGGTGATATCCATTTCATAGTCTTTCTCTGCCTCTCTTCTATTACTTAGATAATCATTTCTTGCTCTTTTATAAGTCTGCTAAGCATTTATGCTTTTTCTCCTCTTATACCCTTTCCCGCATTTGTCTCTCCACTCCTTAGCGCTCTTACACTCATTATTGAACCATTTCTCTCTGGCATGAATAACTCCTATTTTGGTAGAAGGTCTACAACAATATACTGTCTTCCCATATTCCTCACAAAAGATGTCATATATTTCTTGTACAGATATGTTGTTAAATAAGGTCCTCCAGTCAATAACTGCAAAAAACTCATTAATTTTTATGTAATCTCCTTTCGGATAATTCCTCCTGCTGGCTAGTACAGTCGTAACGTGCTGGCTTCGCATTCACGAGGTCGAAAGATCGGTTCCCGTCCAAGACCGAGAGTTTAAGCTGTTTACTGGCAGGAACTGCTGTGGTTGGACACCACAGTGGGGGGTTGGGTCTTGCCCTGGCTGACGAATACCCATTGTATTGAAATGGAAATAAAGTTTGTTCCTCAGTGCCTCCTACTTTCAGGCAGAACATCCTCAACAATATACTCCGTCAACAACACACAGTGGTCACTCTTTCCAATTGGTGGTTCTTACTATATTTTATTAATATCCAACACAGTATCTGTGAATACTAGATCAAGCAGCGATGACTCATCTCCACTCCTGGCCCACATGCTTGTGTAGGAGATTCCCTTTTACACAATCTAGGAATCTTGCCCAAAATGAGCCCTCCCCACTCTGAGGGTCAAGATTTATCCAATCTATCTCTCTATAATTAAAATCTCCCATAATCAAAATCTACATTTCCTCTCCTATGCAATGTTAACTGAGTTTATGACTTCAACAGTACAGTAGATAATACCCCACCCCCTCAGATTGCAGAGATAAGAGCTCATGGGCCGGCATTAGAGAACATCACCTTTTCAGCCACAGAGGTATGCAAAGCACTGATGGAGATAAATGCCCATAAAGCTACAGATCCTCATGATATATCCCCCATATGTAGTTAAGAAATGCACTAAATCAATATTGGTGGCACTATGTATCATATTTGAAAGTCGCTGGAATCTGAGGAGATTCCAAGATGCTGGAAACAAGTGAACGATGTACCTATCTTCAAAAAGGGAAGGAGTGATACAGCTGTGGACTATAGACTTGTTTCCTTGACCAGCATAGTATGCAAAATTATAAAGAAACTACTGAGAAAACACATCTCTCTTCACTTGGCATCCTTCAAATTTTTGTTAGTGAGACAACATGGTTTTAGAGAAAGTAAATCAATAGAATTTTATGATGAGGTAACCGAATTTTACAGGAAAAAGAGAGCTGGGAAGACTGTATATTCCTAGAGTTCCAGAAATTATTTAATACGATCCCACAAGGGAGACATTTTAAGACGCTGCAAGCAACGGCGAGAATAGGTGGAAATATCTTAGAATGGATAAAAACTAAGCTAGAAGGAAGTGAACAGCAGGTCATAGTAAAAATATTAATGTCTGAATGGAGAAGAGTTAGTAGTGGAGTTCCACAGGGTTTAGTTTAGGGCCACTTTTGTTCTTTGCATATGTAAATGACCTACCAGAGTTTGCAAATTCATTCATGAATATGTTTGCAGATGATGCATAGATTGTGAAGAAAGTAAGAAATGAGAGCAATGCTAGAGAATTTTAGGAAGACATAAATTGTCTGTATGACTGGTCAGAAAAATGGCTAATGAAATTTAATACTTCTAAATGTAAGGCAATGAGAATGGGTAGATACTACAAGAAGGTTCATGTTTCAATACTCAATACCATTAGCAGAATCAAGAGACAGAGAATGAGAGAGATCTAGGAGTAAACATACTGGCAGATTTGTCTCCAGAAATGCATATAAATGGCATAGTAAGGGAAGCATATGCTATCTTAGCAAATGTAAGGTTAGCCTTCAGGTACATGAACAAGGAAATGTTCAGAAATATTAAGTGCCCTATGTAAGGCCAATGCTTGGATATGCAGCCCACTTTTGGAATTTACACTTGAAAAAGCACATAGTTAAGCTGGAAAATGTTCAAAGACATGGCACAAAATTGGTGCCAAAAATAAGCAATCTCAGTTATGTGGAGAGGCTGAGGGAATTAGACTTACCATCACTCGAAGTTAGAAGAATGAGGGGGGATATGGTGACAGTTTTTAAAGTGCATCGTGGTTATGACAGCTGGATAGGGATCGATATATTGATATGGCTTGCACTAGAACTAGAGGTCATAGTTTGAAGTTTCGTAAGAAAACTTCTTTGTAGGATGTAAGGAAGTACTTTTTTGGTGCAAGAGTAGTTGATGATTGGAATTCAGTAAACGAGGAGATTATTAATGCTAACTAAATCATAGTCTTAAGGACAAGTATGGTAAGCATCACTAAGTACAATCCTGGAACCGACCAGGAGACGTGGAGTTACGAGCATGGGGCTCTTTCCCATAATCTCAATTAGATAATTACACAAATAATATATATACATCATTTTAAGTGTCACACTTATTGGCTAGATGACCTTCCTAATGTCCGATGTGAGCTTAAACCCACGTTAGTACCTTCTCTACTCGAACAATTTCGCATTGGGCTGATTATATATATATATATATATATATATATATATATATATATATATATATATATATATATATATATATATATATATATCGCGGGGTTCGGTTCCGGGACTGGCCACGATAGGTGAAAATCCGCGAAGTAGGAGTACCATATATACATAGGTATTTTACATTTATTTTCACCTTTACTGTATAAACCCTCCCTGCACTGTTAACAAACAACCCTTTACTTTATTACTAACAGTGTGCAAGCGCAAATTTATATGAACGTGATAGGTAAGCTAACCATGATTGAGGTGATAATGACGTGTACATACTCCAAAGCAAATACTCCACAGCCAATGACAGCTTCATGGCTGCTTTTTGCAAGAGAAGAACATGGTAATGGGAAGTTGCTATCGCTGTTTCTTCTTTTGTGTGAAGATAGTCTTGTAAGGAGTCATGGCATCATCGATAATATTGCAGAAGGTCAACGAATGAACCATATTATCGTCATGCTCCTGCGACAGTTGTTGGAGTTCTTTCGCCATGTTATACATGGCTGCCAGACGCTCGAGTGTAAGGCCAGGTTCTTCGCCTTCTTCATGCGTTTCCTCTGGTTGTTCTTCTTTCTCTTCTTCGCTTGCTGATTTTGTCATTTCCTCTAAGTCTTCATCAGTCAAAGGCTGCAAGTGGCAGTCGATCAGTTCATTCACGTCTTCGTGAGTCATATCTTTAAAGCCTTCTCCTCCTAGAAATGCAGCCAACTTCACAGCTTTCGCAACTGCCGAGTTATGGACTTTGTCAGGAGCGAATCCCTGGTAGGCGTAGATGACTTCCAGCCACAATTTCTTCCAGCTGGCATTGACTGTGGCCAGCTCATCTCTTTGACTGCATTCTGAATATTTTGAAGGCATGTAGCAATCGTGTAGTTATGCCAGTACATCTTCAGTGCGAATCCTTTGTCCGCATCCATGGAATCAACCAGGTTCGCAAGAGCATTTCGTGTGTAGAGGGCCTTGAACGCACGAATAACGCCTTGATCCATAGGTTGAATCATTAATGTCGTATTCGGTGGCAGGAACTCTACTTGAACACCGTCATATTGGAGATCAGTTGCGTGACCACCAGCATTATCCACTTGGTGAAACAAGTCCGATATGAGGCTTTTGTGATCTAGGCCTTAGGGTTATGCATCCAATACACTGGCATCAGATTCTAGTTTTTGTTCATTAAAGCCCTAGTGTTCTTAGTCTTGTAGATAAGCCTGGGCTTTAACATTAAGCCCGCAGGATTTCCGCACATGACGAAGGTAATGCGGTCTTTGTGCACTTTAAATCCCGGGGCCTTAGCTTCTTCCTTGAAGAGAAAAGTGCAAGTCGGCATTCTCTTCCAAAGTAACCCAGTCTGATCCATGTTAAAGACTTACTCAGGAGCATATTCGCCCTCAGCGATAATTTTCTTGAAGTTGCTCTTTACATATTCTTCAGCTGCAGCTGTATCAGCAGAGGCAGCTTCACCATGCACCGAAATGCTCTTTAGTCCATAGCGTTTTTGAAATTTGGCGAACCATCCCTTGCTTGCAACGAAGATCATGTCCTTGGTGGAGAATCGATGGAGGGTCCTGCTTGTGGGTCGTCGATATTTTCTTCTCTCTCCTCTTCCTCACGGTCGCAACTGTCGTCGTCGGGTTCGTTTACAGCGAATGTCTCGTACAGCTTTTTCGCCTTTCTTTGTATGATATTGGTGTCCAAGCTGATGTTCTTCTTCCTGCAATCAGTAATCCACAGGGCCAAAGCAGATTCCATCCACACTACAATCTTATTGCGGGGTGTTACAACCTTCTTCGCTGTTTTACTAAAAGAAATAGTCACTGTTTTTCTGATATTTGCCTCATCTTTTTTTATGTATCGAACAGTAGATTCGTTGATGCCGAAATGGTGGCCGACATCTGCGAACCTTCTTCCTTCCTTCAGCATATCTAACAGTTTTATCTTTTCTATTATTGTCAACAACTTCCTTTGCCGCTTAGGCTTCCTACCAGAAGCCGTAGAAGATGAAGGACGCTTGAGAGGCATTGCAGAGGTTGAAATACTAATGTTTCACAAAATCACAAGCACAACATATTAAGAAGCACAACGCGAACGGCGCACACGTGAGTAGACTGAACGGGTGAGGCGAGACAATGGAAGATGCTGAGAGAATCAAGCTTCAATCAAAAAGCCAATCAGACCCCATGATACAGGACATACAGGAAAACAATTCTGAGATTCGACATCTCCTACCTATCAGCCAATAGCATCCCATGTACTATCTCACGTAGGTGCGACCCTTTGCATTTTCAAAGACGCCAATACTCTTACGCTATCGTACAGTATTTTACATGGTGCAATACTGTGAGTTACATGTTTAAATTTGTGTTTTTTACTATCTTTTACTGTTTTATTATTGTTAGGCTAGGAAATACTTTTTTTTATCAATACTATAATGAAAATACTGGAAATTTTAATATGTACTAGCTCACATAGGTGCGACCTTTTTCGTTTTCCGAAACGCCGTGAACAGTATCGTATTTTGCATGGTGCAATACTGTGAGTTACATGTTTAAATTTATATTTTTACTATTTTTTACTGTTTTATTATTCTTGGGCTAGGAAATACTTTTTTTTATCAATAAAATAATGAAAATACTGGAAATACTGGAAATTTTAATATGTACTACTTTGTGTTTTCCGAAACGCCGATACCGGTATCATACTTTCTATGGTGCAGAGTTACATGTTGAAAATTATGTTTTTACTATTGTTTACTGTTTTAATATTCTTAGGCTGGAAAATACTTTTTTTACCAATAAAATAATGAAAAACTAACTCAATAAAACAATGAAAATACTGAAAATTTTAATATTTCCACATACTGTGGATTCTCGCATATACCCAGAAAAAAAAAAGCTCGCCAAATAAAAAGCCGCGATGCACTGAATTTGCGAAAGGTGAACCACGACATAGCGAGGATTCACTGTGTGTATATATGTATATATATATATATATATATATATATATATATATATATATATATATATATATATATATATATATATATATATATATATATATATATTTTGTGGAGTGGAGAGGTTGTTAAGTTTCTGTTTTACTAAGGGGACTCAAAGTACTGAACTCAGTTAAGAGCTCACAAACAGACAGGACAGATATTACTGTACTTGAACACCCCATCCGGACTACCATTACTCATTTAAATGAAACTCAGAATTCAAGTTTCTTTTAATTTTGGAAATGCAATGACACGTTAAAAAAACTTAATAAATTTTTGGAGCTGGAACAAGATTTAAATTTAAATTTATGTAATGCTGCCTCAAATCCCGAAGGTGGTGAGCACGATTTTGATTCCCGGCACCACAGATGGATGCCAAGACTTTGGCCTCAACTCGACGATCACCTCTGTCACACAGGCAGAGTATAATAGAGGACACTGCAATTGCAGAAACAGAAACGATACACTGTTAATAATAGGAAAACAGAAAGCACAAGCATACAAATAATGAGTTTCCAATATTATTCTACTGGTTGAAAATATATTGGTTAGTCACAGCTAACCAGAAATATTTATGCTACCGTAAGAGCATACAAAACCATTATTTCTTTGCCGGATGTTAGAGGAAAACAATTTATTCACAATAAATGAAGAATAAGCAAGACAAATACAGTATGTATTCCTTAAATTGTGGGCAACCACAAAAGTTGCAATGCTTATTTATTATTTGCAATATATAAGGGAAAACACTCTATTTACGATAAAGGAAGAATCTACGAGATAAATACAGTATTCATTCAGGTTTGGTTATCAAGATATATTTGCAATGCAAAGTGGCAAAACCACCTTTTGAAGTATTTGCAACTTATAGCTCAAAACTCTTTATCCCCAATATATGAAGAATCAGCAAGATAAATACAGTATGTATTCATTAAATTATGGTTAACAAGAAATATTTGCAAAGCCAATAGGGTAAAATTACCTTTTAATTATTTGCGGTTTATAGCATAAAAAATAAAACACTTTAATTATATGATTAATTACTTGCAATTTACATAGTAAATAACTTTATTCACGAGTTTTGACGTTAAATACTTTATTTACGACGATAGAAAGGGGTGAAATTAAATTAAAATTCATTAGGAAAAGGGATAGATTTTTATGTGGCCATAACCAATCTTCTGAGGATGAGATTTTTGTTTGGCACATTCAATGAAAGAAATTTCTTATTAATGTATATCGGCGGTAATTTCCAGGTCATGGAATTAAGTTTGGCAAATAATATTCCAGTTAGGTAATACACAAAAGTTCGTTTTGTATGGGAATGGAAGCTGAGGAAATTTTCGTAGGATTTGACAAGTAACGAATTTGACCAGGCTCTCGAATTCCCAAATTGTATGACCAACGAGCTTTACCATACATTATCCCTCACCTTGTTTGTGCCAGATGAATTCCTGTAAAAACGCCACGTAAATAAGGTTTGAAATAAGCTTGACTGCTGAGGCGAGATCTTGCCTCTGGGATGTTTGGCCGCCAAATGAGAACAATTCAATCATCAATGTCTCTCCTGGTGCCGTCATCTGTAGGATATATTTCCAGAGAAGTAACTTGTTCATATAATATTCGAAGGCTACTGTAGTGGTGGTCCCTGGCAGGCAATTATGGCAGAGATGCAAGGGAGAGACAGTATTTTAGGTGCAACAAGCGGAAGCAAATTAAAAAAAAAATGAGAATTATTATGGGCGAAATAGGTTACTGGCAAACAATCTCTTGAACGTTCCTTGCGTTGTAGGAGACGGAATTTAACTATTCAAATAATAAAGATGCTACTGAAATGTATCTAGACAGGATAATGACATATCAGCAGGAACAAATTTATAACAAAATTATCAGCAAGAACAATTTTATAATATAAAAATTTATTAGCAAGAACTATTTTTTCATAAGAAAATTGTGTAAAAAACGTATCTAACAGACTCGCTAGGATTATGGTCTCCTTCATGAAGAAAAGGAAAGATGAGAAAACAGAAATAGAAGGGAGATTTTTATATTGGGATCATGCTTTCTACACGTTCAAGAATATTAAATAAGATATATTTAAAAATAGCTATAAGCTGAAATATAAATTGCAAATAATCATCATCCGTAAAAGGCAAGAAGATAAAATCATTAAAGAAAGAAAAAAAAAAGACAGTCAATAGTTACTAAATTAACTAATAGGGCATTTACTACAGCCTCTGGTGACATTGAGCGAAACACTCTGTCATATATATACATATATATATATATATATATATATATATATATATATATATATATATATATATATATATATGAATAATTTTTTACCCCGACCGGGACTCGAACCTAGGACTTATGATTACTAAGTCAAGGCGCTACCACTACACCACAGAAGGTTAAAAGGAACCCAACCTTATAGCTTATATCTGCTATACTTGGGAATGAACGCATTCTAACTGAATGCCACTATGTTCATTTTACAGATTCCCCAACCTCACTCGTGGCTTCATTTTAGCATTTAATTCAATTCCCAATCTCATTCGGGCATGAAATATCAAATAAGCACATTACATATGTGAAAAGATGAATAATTTTTTACCCCGACCGGGACTCGAACCTAGGACTTATGATTACTAAGTCAAGGCGCTACCACTACACCACAGAAGGTTAAAAGGAACCCAACCTTATAGCTTATATCTGCTATACTTGGGAATGAACGCATTCTAACTGAATGCCACTATGTTCATTTTACAGATTCCCCAACCTCACTCGTGGCTTCATTTTAGCATTTAATTCAATTCCCAATCTCATTCGGGCATGAAATATCAAATAAGCACATTACATATGTGAAAAGATGAATAATTTTTTACCCCGACCGGGACTCGAACCTAGGACTTATGATTACTAAGT
>JAXCGZ010013209.1:100000-117500 GCA_037179515.1 Halocaridina rubra
TTCTTTTTTCTCTGAAGAGACAGTTATAAGCTGTGATTCATTCTACAGTAAATGGAAAAAGAATACACATAACTGAAGATGATTACCTGAAAGTACTTACGTTACTCTAAGATATGTCATTTAACTCTACAGTCTCTACTTACAATATTATAAGTGGTCTTTTTGAAAAAACACAAAAATGTTAGGGTACAAATAAAAATGCATTTTTGTCCAACCTAGGGAAAGTACTTTGACTAGTGTTAAGTGCTTTTCACAGAGTGATAAAAGGAAACTGCAGAAATTGCGCTATTGTATTTCCTCACTCTTTATCTCCATCACAGTTTATTATTAGAAACATCTAACAAAAATATTTAAATCACTTTACCATTTACTAATAAAACTTTAATTACGATTTTGAGTAACATTCTAAATCTCTTATCTTAAATAAATAACAGAGGAATAAAACACTATTGCCATTACTATAACCACATTTTTGCAAGAAAAATCTTGTGTTTAAATGTGTATGTGCCTCTATGACTTCAAACTTGGTCTTCAATTCGTTGCTACTCGTTCTATTCTCCTTTGTGCAATGCTAATTAGTCAAATGACACCAATCGCCCGTTGTGATACTACAGCTGAAGGGTCTTGTGGACTTTAATAAGACTGTCCAGAACAGTTCGATGTTAAGTCTTCCTTCAGTTACGGTTCTCTTTCTATGTCTACATCAACACCGAATATTCTCGGATATTCGTTACATTTGTCTTATTATCCATTCACATTTGACAAGTCACAATACTCCCCATCTCTGTTTCTCTTTATGTTTTCTTCGTGCCCAGGCTTGATGAGGGTAGATTAGTATTTTTTTTTTTTTTGGCCTGTCCTGGTGTCACAATCATAAAAAAAAAAATCATTACCTGTGAAGTAAATTATATTCTCTTATATACAGTTCACAAAACAAGAGTTCACAACATCTAAAGAAATCTTTTGCCTATTTATTCAAATAGTGCTTAGCTCGTTCTAGATAGAATGCATATAACGCCTTAAAAAGAATGTTTCAATACCCACATAACCATTTAGATTAATCAAAAGAGCCTTACAACTAGATATTCGAGCTCGTGTACACTTGAAAAGCCAGTACCTAGGTGTGGCTGTTACACTAAGTTAGGAATATAGAAAATATTCCCATATTAAAATTATCCTTACAGTGTACGTTGTATCCCACTGTCTCAGTTTTAATTTTCGGAAGATATGCAGTTTAAATGTTTTCACTGATGTCCACACAGTATATAGTAAAATAAAAGAAATATAGTTGAAAGATTTACGTAAACAGAATTAACATATTCCTTTTGTTACTTGCAGGTAGCACGAAAAAACCTAAAGATCGTGCGAAGGAGAATCTTCTCAACCTGGTGGGCATGGATCGTAAAGATTCAAACTCTACTTTCATAACAAGCGGTCAAATTGACACACCATCCACACCTTTGTCATTACTACTTTCACCGGAGGGAGAAGGAGATTTCCCTCTGTATGTGGTCTCTAACAAAGTGTCTATAGCTAGTGTATCTCGTAGAAGTAGTGGGAGCTCGTATATAACGCATTCCAACATTAAGTCTAGAGAATCCTGGAGAGGAGAAAACCAAAGAAGAAGAATATCTGAGACGCCTCTCTCTTCAACAAGCCTACTCACATATGAGGAATCTAGCCTTAATTACACACCTAAAAGAAGATTTACCAATAGTGGCCTTGACTGCAAAGGACCAAAGTATCCGTGCAGGAGATCGGTGTCTTTTTCCACTTCTCCAGCAGCATTGGCCGAGATCAAACCTTCTCCGAAGTTTGAGGAAAAGACCACAAGGAGGCCAACGATAGCACCTAAACGGTCTTTTTCTTTTTATGAGTTTAAAAATAACCAGGCCTTTAATATAAAATCAAAATAAATCTATACATTTCATAACTGTGTAGCATTTATGTTCAATGTAAAGTTATACATAGGTATGCTTCTTATATGTCAAACCTTTCCAGGTATATTTGACCAAAGATCAAAATAATATTCATTCATGCTTCGTGAACTAATTGATACCCCAAATCACATGCTAAATGTATATTAAGACATACTAACACCATCATAAACAACAGCAGCAGCAACAGCGGCGGTGGCGACGGCAACTGGTATACCCCCATCAATTCATCACAAGGCCCCCCCCCCTCACCTACCGATCTTAGGGCCAACGCGTGAAAGAAAAAACCTTTGGCAGCGTCACCTACTATCAATCTTCCTCCACTCATTCCAAACTCGTGAACTCTCTTATCCCTGCTCCACTGACATACCATGTCCATTCAATGTTCTTTAGCTGCCTCAAGGCATCCTAACGTTTAGTTGACCCAAATAAGATGGTGGGGGTGAAATAGTGGTAATTCTTTATTCCCAAGGAGGTAAGAAGACTGGTTGAAGTGTGTTTTGGCTGGTGGTGATTGCCTTCTTTGGTTTGGCCATCTCCTTTGAAAGGGAACTGGGGTCATTGTATATGTAACTTATTATTATTATTATTATTATTATTATTATTATCATTATTATTATTATTATTATTATTATTATTATAGTGTAGTTGATTGCGCCTTGGCACAGTAATTATGTGTCTTATGTTCGATTGCCGGTCAGGGGTAATATATGATTCATATATATATATATATATATATATATATATATATATATATATATATATATATATATATATATATATATATATATATATATATATATATATATATATATATAAATATATATATATATATATATATATATATATATATATATATATATATATATATATATATATATATATATATATATAGTGTAGTTGATTGCGCCTTGGCACAGTAATTATGTGTCTTATGTTCGACTGCCGGTCAGGGGTAATATATATATATATATATATATATATATATATATATATATATATATATATATATATATATATATATATATATATATATATATATAGGGGGTCCTCATTTTTACGTCATTCCGATTTATATCATTCTGCCATTACGTCAGAGGCCAATAAATAGTTAATATATTATTAGTGCGACCTACCTGGCTTATGTGGTAAATTCAAACTGCACATGCTGAACACTTTGTGAGTACGGTGACCGAACACACAGTTAGCATCACAGCTGTATTCGTATATATAGAGTTAATAGCTTTATTTATTTATTTGTTTATGTATTTGGTTATATTCAAGGATTATACTGAAATTATTTACAAAATTACCAAACACATAGGAGTAAATACGATTTTATGTCATATAGTTTGTTGAGCGTCGCGAAAGAATAGTCACACGGCATTGTACACATATATACTATCAATTTAATGGCTTTATTTATTTAATTGTTTATGTATTTTGTTATTTGAAGTAATTAGATTAATTTATTTAAAAAATTATCAAATACAAAGCCGTAAATACGATCTTTTTTTGAGAAAAAAATTTGTTGCGGTAGGCGAAAAAATAGTCACATGATATTGTTGTATACGTATATATCAAAATTAATGGTTTTAGCTATTCTTATATTTATGTATTTGGTTATTTGAAGGAATTAGATTTAATTTATTTACAAAATTACCAATTACTGATTTTGGAGAAAGAGAGATACCAAAAGGACAGCACAATGAGAACAATAAGAACTCACTATTAAGAGAAACGCCGTTGTAAGGGCATTGCTTCTCAACCTCTCGTCCACCATATTGTTTATTGCACTCATTCGATGTGATTACATACTTTCAACATGATTAATAATAAAATTTTATTAGTGCTTTGGCTGGAAAACCAGCATCAACGGCACATCCCAGTGAGCCTCCTGTTCATTCAGGAGAGAGGAAATAGATAGCTTAATGCTGTGAAAATGGGAAAGGGGGAAAGGAAAAGCGTGGCTCACGTGTTCTTGTGCTCATTCGTTGGTGTTACACCATTGGACTCTTAAGTTGGATATGGGGGCTGATATTATCCAGTTATCCAGATACAAGCCAACCATAGTAGTAAAGCTAAGAAATACTATATAGTGTACTTTTACTATTTTTATGTATTAGATTAAAAACTTAGATTATTTTTCTGTTTTAAAGTATATATTTTTAGCATTGTTGGGGGACCTAGCTTCGAATTTAGGTGTTTTCCGACTTACATCGATATCCGGTTTAGGTCAACTGTCAAGAACGGAAACCTAACGTAAAATGGGGACCCCATTTTATATATATATATATATATATATATATATATATATATATATATATATATATATATATATATATATATATATATATATATATACAGAAAACTGTAGCGAATAAGCCTACATTTTGATGATAAAAACTGTCACCACAAATAAAGTCTATACTTGCTTTTGAGATTACTCAAAAAACACTAAAATGAAGTAAAAATAAAATACACATATGTATCCTAGTTGTGAAATTCTGTACTAAAAATATTACTAGAAAAAAAAGATTTATTTTCTACTCAAATATATGTGTTTATGACAGTAATTTAATTCTTTATACATGTATAAAATGCTCTATACAAGCACTTCACAATAGTTCTGGCAGAGGCTTTAAGATTAGATTTTATGTACTGTGTCATATATGTGATGTGTATAGCCTTAGAGCGTATTCAGAGAGTAAAAATGCATATAAAAACATCTTGAATCTTTTCTGAACCTTATGTAGTTTTTTCTCATACGTAGTGCACACTGTATATATAAGGTATTATATGAAAGTAAAAGAAATGCATTAGTAAAAATATCACCAAAAGATCAATATTTTTTAAGAGTTTGGAGTAAATATCTAACTTTACCTTTAATAGTAAGCATTACTATTGAACAATAAAATATGAAAAAAGAACGAAAGAAGAAAGGAAAAGCAGTAGATAAGAGTAATACAAATAAATAAGTAATATCACAAATTAAAACATAAAGGTATACATATCATGGTACGATGACAAAAACTAACCTTATAATGAATAGTATATATTATCTTTTAAGAGTACCCGTCAGTATATACAACTTTGTCAATTTTCGCCTAAATAACTAGTAATATGTATTATATTTCCAATTTCTTGGAGATGCGAACCGCTTAAAAATTCATGTACATTTGTACAATATATTAAAGAGCATTTACAGTACAGGGCCGGTGTAGCTAAGTGGTAGAGCACTAAAGCTGGGAAGTGAATAGCCTGACAATCGTGACTTCAATCCAACCACGAGTCGCTAGGAAGGAGATCCAGTTTTAATTTCCCAGCTCCAACCTGTCTTTGTCCACCTGCATTTGAATGGGACTAACTGTGACACTTAAGCTAAGACACAACAAGGCATGTATAGTAATAAACATTAGGGAATGTCTAACACCAGCTCATCATTCTTTCTCTAAGTGGATTAATCTACTACTATCTACCTTTGCTGTTTCCCCCTTTAATTGGGGGGTAGACGACATAAAAAAAAAGAAAACAATAAGGGGATTACTCTGCTCTATGGGCAATGACGAGGGAGCTAGCGACCGCTTAGATGGCACTGCTGGAGTGCCACAGCCCATCCTCCCGGCTCTTCCACAACCTGTGTCGCTTCATAAATGCCAACTCCCCTACTGCCCCTACCACAGGGCTACCTCTGTAAGATGCAGCCCCGTGGTAACAGCATATGCCCATCAGAGCTGCGTCACAATCGCTCACCACTCATTCTTATTCCTAGCACGCTCGCTTGCTTCCCTCACATCCATCCTCCTATCATTCAGGGTTCTCCTTACTCCATCCATCCACCCAAACCTAGGCCTCCCTCTAGCATTTCTCCCATCAACTCTCGCATTCATCACATTTTTCAGCAGTCTTTCATCATCCATCCTCTCCACATGGCCAAACCATCTCAGAGCATTCATATCTACTCTGGCTGCAATTTCTCCCCTCACACCCGTTCTTGCTCTCATCACTTCAAATCTAACCCTATCCAACCGAGATACACCAATCATACTCCTCAGGCATTTCATCTCAAACACATTTAGTTTCCGTCTCTCACTTACTTTCACACCCCATAACTCTGATCCATACTTCACAGTTGGCAAAACCACATTCTCATACAAAACTTTCTTAAAATTCATATCCAACCCTCTATTCTTCATCACTCCTTTAAATGCACCCAACACTTTACATCCTTCATTCACTCTGTGACACACATCTGCTTCCACTCCACCATTTGCAGCTATAACCGAGCCTAAATACTTAAACTGATCAACTTCCTCAAGTGTCTCTCCATTCAACATAACATTCAATCCAGCACCATTCTCATTTCTTGTACACCTCATAACCTTAATCTTTCCCACATTCACTCGTAACTTCCTTCTCTCACACACCTTTCCAAATTCTGACACTAACTGACACAGCTTCTCCTCTGAATCTGCCACCACCACAGTATCATCTTTAAACAGCAACTGATTCAACTCCCACTCTTTATTATCCCCATCTACCATTCTCAAACCTCGACCACGCACTCGCTCATTCACCTCTCTTACGACTCCATTAATATACAAATTGAACAGCCATGGTGACATCACACATCCCTGTCTCAGTCCCACACTCACTGGAAACCACTCACTCACTTCATTCCCTACCCTAACACAAGCTCTACTGCCCTCATAAAAACTCTTCACTGCATGCAACAATTTACCATTAATTCCATATAATCTCAAAACATTCCACATTGCCTCTCTATCAACTCTATCATATGCTTTCTCCAGGTACAAAAATGCAAAATACACATCTTACTCTTTGCTAAATATTTCTCACATAACTGCCTAACTATAAATATCTGATCTATACAACCTCTACCTCTCCTAAAACCACTCTGCACTTCCGCGATCACATTTTCTGTCTTATCCCTAATCCTATTAACCAGTACCCTACCATACACTTTTCCTACCACACTCAACAAACTTATGCCCCTAAAATTACTGCATTCATACACATCTCCCTTACCTTTGTATAGGGGCACTATACAAGCAATCACCCATTCCACTGGCACCATTGACAACATAAAGCATATATTAAACACTCTCCCTAACCATGCCAATGCAGTTACACCCCTTTCTTTCAACATCTCTGCTCTCACACCATCCATTCCAGGTGCTTTACCTGCTTTCGCTTCATACAATGCCCTTTTCACCTCATCTCTTGTAATCTCTCTCTCATTTTCATCTCCCATTACTGGTACTTGAACACCCCCTCACTGCCACTATAGCTGCCTCTCTATCTTCATCAACATTCAGCAAGCACTCAAAATATTCTGCCCATCTTTTCCTTGCATCGTTCCCTCTTAACATCTGTCCATTCACATCTTTCACTGTCTCTTCCATCATCAGTCCACCCTTCCTTACTCTCTTCATTTCTTTCCAAAACTTCTTTTTATTCTCCTCATATGACCCACTAAAATCCTGTCCCCACCTAGCATTTGCCAACCTCTTCTCTTCTCTACCTTCTGCTTGATTCCACATTTTTCTCCCCATATCTTTCATACTTCTCCCTACTTTTACCCTGCAGCCATTCCCCAAAAGCCCTCTTTTTCTCTTCCACCTTCATTCTCACCCCTTCCTTCCACCACTCGCTGCCCCTCCTCATGCCACCTCCAACAAACCTCTTTCCACACACATCACTTGCATGTCCCACAAAACATTCTTTCATCAACCCCCATTCCTTTAACTCCCCAACTTCCCTTTCTTTCACCCTGTCATATGCCACTTTCAACCTGTCCTAATATTCCTGTCTCTTCTCTGGCATTTTCAACTCTTCCACCCTCACCATTTCCCTTCTACATCCCCCCACTCTATTTCCCCACTCTTTTGCTACTACCACTATTGCTTCAACCAAAAAATGATCAGTCATCCCAGCAGCCACACCCCTAAATGCATGCACATCTTTCACTCTACCAATCATGCTCTTTGCTACCAACACATAATCCATCAATGCTCTTTCTTTCACTCTTCCATTTGTCACTCTCATCCATGTATACTTATTTATTAATTTCTTCTTGAAAAAACTATTACCTATCACCAACTCTTGCTTCACACACATACCTAACAGTCTCTCGCCAACCTCAGTCTCACCTGGTACCCCATACTTTCCTACAACATCTTCTACCTCTCCATCACCCACTCTGGCATTCAAGTCATAGTACCTTCTACTCAGACCATCCACACACCTAGTTAACTCATTCCAGAATTCATCCCTCTCTTCCTCACTTCTCTCACATCCTGGCCCATACGCACTAACAAAAGCCCAACATTCCCTACCTATCCTAGCCATCACCCACATTAGCCTAGATGCCACTTCTTTCCATTCCACTACCTTATTTACCATCCATTCACTCAGAAATAATGCCACGCCTTCTCTCGCTTTCCCCCTTTCAACCCCAGACACCCTAGCTGTCACATCACCAAATGCCACTTTTCCTTTTCCTTTCATCTACGTCTCACACAATGCCAGTACATCCATCCTCCTCCTACCAAACATATATCCAATCTCACATATTTTGCTCTCTATCGAACTACAACCATGCACATTTAGACACCCCAAAACTAAAGTTTGGGGAGAAGTTATTCTCCCCTCTACTCCCCTTCTTCTTTGACGTCTCGCAGGAAGTTAATACAAGGGAGGGGGATTCCTAGTCCCCTCGCCCCGCCCACTTTTAGTCGCCTCTTACGACACGCAGGGAATACGTTGTGGCTATTCTTTGATGCTGTGCCCGCCACCACAGGATTAATCTGCATTTACAAAATATCATTCTATGCCGTGGGCAGTTATTTTCACGTCTTGCACAAGTATATAAGGAGAGAATGAGAAAATTACATCCTTGAGGTCAATGCCTCTTTGAGATGTCTAACACAATATTTGCATAGTGGTCTGTTAGGTCTTAACAAAATGCAAATTATATCTAGCAAAGGACTTCACTGACTTACTCCATTTAATACGAAGGCCAGCATCATCACGCATGTGTACAAATGAAGCTGAACATCAGCACCCTACTTGGCTGCTCTTGTTCCGGGACTACACTTTGGCTCAGTGGTTGGCCCCTATGACCAGTGCAGAATTTGTCACGGGAGCTGCAATTAACTTAGTGAATACCCGCTTCCCGTGTTTTTATATTATACATTACTTAGGGAGGAAAAATGTTTTCTGATAATTAAATACAAAGAGATTTTTTTATAATTAATGTTGATCAGCAAACTCAACACCATAATACAAATTAACCTGACTGATACTACAATCATCAGTCAGTATCAACTACATAATTAATGATTTTTAAATAACTATACAATTCATCATTTTTAAATAAATAATAAATAAATAAATATATAAATCAATAAATAAGTAAATAAATAAATAAACAGATATAAAGAAGAAAAAGAAGTGTTTAATTATCTAAAAGCAAATGAAAAATAAAATCCCTTAAAAAGCCATTACATGTAAAGCCAATTTGTAAATACTATATATACTCGAGTGTGCGCGCGCGAGCGCGTATATATATATATATATATATATATATATATATATATATATATATATATATATATATATATATATATATATATATATATATATATATATATATATATATATATATATATATATATATATATACACTGTATATATATATATATATATATATATATATATATATATATATATATATATATATATATATATATATATATATTTGTATATATATATATATATATATATATATATATATATATATATATATATATATATATATATATATATATATATATATATATATATATATATATATATATATATATACACTGTATATATATATATATATATATATATATATATATATATATATATATATATATATATATATACATATATATATATATATATATATATATATATATATATATATATATATATATATATATATATATATATATATGTGTGTGTGTGTGTGTGTGTGCATTAAGCCACACCTTGAAAGGCACAAAGCAAGAAATATGACATATATATATATATATATATATATATATATATATATATATATATATATATATATATATGTATATATATATATATATATATATATATATATATATATATATATATATATATATATATATATATATATATGCAAAAGCCATACTCCCCCTTATAAGGGGAATGGCTGAGTCAAAGAAAATACTTTGACTTTTTGTGGGAAGTAAATACAGAGGAGGTAATTCCCAGTCCCCTTGCTCCACCCAATTTATTCGAATTTTACGACATGCAGGGGAACACAAAGGAAGCATTCTTATATATATATATATATATATATATATATATATATATATATATATATATATATATATGTGTGTGTGTGTGTGTGATGAGTGTGTGTGCGTGCGAGTGGGCATATATATATATATATATATATATATATATATATATATATATATATATATATATATATATATATATATATATATATATACACACACACACACATGTGTGTGTGTGTGTGTGTGTGGGTGTGTATCAAGAAAAACAAGAAATATGACGTAACTTGTAATCTGAATAAAAGAAAATAAGAACGAGGAAAAAATCAAAAGCATCTTCGCGAAGTTTGATAAATTGACACACATGTTCATTTACTTGTTTTTTGTATTTTTACTCTAAACAATAGTCTAAAGAATTGAAAGAATATGCTTCCCCCTACTAAATCTGGGAGACTTGCCAACATTCTTGTATCTTCTTGGTGTTCTTGCCGACTATCAACCAGTGCAAAGTTTGTGGTGTAGAGATGCGCTCTCACAGACACTGTGTTGCATATCTGTTTAAATAACCTGCCGTTTTAGTAGGTTATGGTATTACTGAAACGACCGTCAAACACATCACTAATATGCAATTTCTTCGGTATCTACGAGTACATGAAGAAAAGTAACAAAAACGGAGTACATCTCAGAAAATGAGGCAGTCTTATGTGAAGCAATGGAATTCACTAGCTTGTCAAGAAAAATGTGCTCGTGTAGTATACATTATACTATCTCTTTTTATATCGATAAATAGTTGCTTAGCTGTTGATAATCCTATGGAGGTGAATAGTTCTCTGCCAGTGGGAAAATTTGCAAGTGCTCTCTTTTATGCAGGCAATAAGACCTCGATTATGCTAGAAGTGACCTCACATCCTTGTGGTATTCAAGATACTCAAAGAATTGACTTAAATATTTGTGATTATCAGGTTTCAAGGAGCTTTAATTTCGTAGAAAAATGGTATGTAATTCATTTTATACATTGCAGAGACACAGTGATAGTTCGCATTGGTACAAGAAAGATACTTCAAATAAGATTCAAAAAGCTTTCCTCATTAAAAGAATGTGCCGAAAATGATGTTAGATTTAGACTGCACGAAATAAGAAGTATTATTTATGACCAAATGACAGATTCAATAAGACTACTAAAACATTTGGGGATAAATGAATGTGACTTTAATGAAAAGCCGCTTAAGCCTACAGCTTATAAAAACCTTGGAGTAAATGATAAAAAAGTAAACGCGTCTGTTCTTCCCAATACTTCTGCGACCTTTAAACGTAGTGTAACTTTTACTCAAAATTCTCCAATTCTTGATGAAGCTCCACAACCTATTGTTGTGCTTCCCTTAGAATCCCAACAAGTACCTCCAAGGCTTGGCAAGCTAGTCGATTTGGAAAAAGATATTCCATTTTTACGAGACAATCGGCAAGAAAGAATAAATGTGCTCTACGCCAATAGACAGCCGAGAATAGGTATCAGAGGAAACCTCAGGAATAACTATGGTAAAAATGAAAGGTGGAAAGAGACAGGGAGTTTCTTTCGCAGGTGGACATCTCTTGATGATATTCGTAGAAGAAAACTGGGTGGTTTTCATCAAGGGTCTGAATTATCGGCAATTGTAAATGAGCCATTAAGTGAGGGCATACCTACTTATGTCTCGAAATTACACTTTTTGACAACAAAACACTTTTCAAGCAAAGAGACGACCAATCATCATGGAATCAGACCAGGGCAAAAATTTAGACCACTTTATTTGGGTGATCAAAATCTTACAGGATACTATGATCAAATGCAGTACCCTCAGAAATTCAAAGAAACGACTGTGCAACCAATACTTGACCAAAACACAATTATAAAGTCGACAAGTCATCTAACCCTCACTGCATCACATAAGAATACTACAGACTTAACAGGTGCAGAAGATCACAGTTCCCAGTATCATAGTTCAACTGCTAGCCCCACCCCAGATGCGAATTCCTCACATTCAAGTCATTATCCGTACAGGATTAATGACACCCAAAACTTACTAAGTTATGCTAAAGACCACTTTAACAATTTCTCAGGGGCTCAAAATAAAATCGACTTTGAATCAAATCACCCGCATGAATCAGTATTGAATAAGCAACTCCAGTATAATGATACACAGTCCATAACATACGATGAATCAGATATTCAAAACACTACAAACGGAAACACTCTCGGTGTCAACGTTACTGTATTATACGCAATCATTGTAGTATCGACAGGCATAACATTGCTTCTATCATTTATTCTGCTTCTTGTAAGGAGATGCACTTGTAGGAACAATATTGCCACTTCGGATACTGAGAGGGTAACTCGGAGCAATAGTAATGAACAAGAGGTTATTAATCGAAGGTTTAGCAACACACGTGAGGAACTGCAACACCCCAACCCTTCAATTTATTTACCTTCGGCACCTTCCTTAATTGAAGAGAGGGTTGAATATCATGCTCCTTCGGCACCAAGTGTAGAAGACATGGAGAATGAACAGAATGACCTTCCGCCAAGATATGAAGACGTTGTTAGCTGTACTTTTTATACACAACAACGATATTACAGATGAGGTAAGACAAATAAAGTGTGGATAACTAACTATATGTATATATTAAGAACTCGAGATATTACTCAGGATTATAATACAATAGCTCCATTTAATATTTTACCTGGTATGGAATTTTTATGTAAACATTCTATCTGTAAGATTAAAATGCATTAAAAATGCCACGTGACATGAAGATCACCGGAAATTGCACTTTTTTTTCTTTTTTACCAACGAATGAAATACCTGATTCCAGAAAGATGTTATGAAATCATTTTGAAAGTCACTACTCAATATTTTATTTTTATTACAAGAGTATTAATATTTACAGTATATGTGTATGGTATATACATCTTTGAACACTTGCCTAAGTCAGTTGTTCTCCCCTCTTTTTCCCATTTGTATATCGCTGATCACGATCAGAGTATCCAAGCATAAGTGATATTCTGCGTCCGCATGATGGCTTGTAAAGCATCTCTACCCCAGAGCAACATAGTAAACCGACGAAGTGATCTCGTTATTTAAATTCGTAATAAATCAGGCACAAGAGTTTAAGGAAGTATAGGCATATGTGCGATTTAATTTCATTTTCTAGTTGCTTACAAGCTAGTGAAAAGGATGACTGAAACGTAGTGTACAGAATATCAACTAGCGAGAAATTGAAAACAAGTACACGGATGCAATTGTACACTATAGGTAACCCATTACTGCTGTGTAAAATAATTCGCAAATATTTTTTGGAGACCACCCATGTAGCTATGCTTGTTTGATCACTTTTACACGGCTATAATAGCTTTGTCAAAATTTGTCATTCATTGCGCAAGTAGACAGAAAACTGATGGGTTTACTTAAATATATATCTAATAAATATTGCTTATACATATTGCACACACACACACACACACACACACACACACACACACACATCATTACAGAACTACAAGATTCAAATGAATCAGATGACGTGACATGGCTACAAAACAAGTGACGCCACTATTATCTCCTTCTTATACCAATATAGCTCTGCTATTATGCGATCATGCATGTCAATAATTCAAAACATTTTACCGCCTAATGTCGGGATTCGAACTTCAGGCCCGTAGGACAGACTCCACGGCTCAGCGTGCTGTACCACAAATGTAATAAACAGAGAGAACTGGAATTTCTACTGAAGCCTCAGAATGATTAAAATGTGATTGCATTATAGTATTATGCAAGTAAACCTCGGTTCATATTGAGGAGGAGAATTAGATTTTTGTGCTGGTCACTGGTGGGTTTCAGAATTTTTTGTTTTAATAGAATAAAGGCACCGTAGTGCCACCTCTGTAATTCTAAAACTTCAAAAGATTTTCCAATTCTCTCTGTTTTGGCCTCTGTGGCTAAGCACGCTAAGCTGTGGACTCCTTTCCTACATGTCCCAGGATTCAGTCCCGACAGTAAATAATAAACAACTACTACTACTACTACTACTACTACTACTACTACTACTACTACTTTTTATTATTATTATTATTATTATTATTATTATTATTATTATTATTATTATTATTATTATTATTATTATTATTATTATTATTATTATTATTATTATTATTATTATTATTATTATTATTATTATTATTATTATTACGAAGGCTGCAGACAGCGGAATCGCAATGGTTCAGTGAAAGAGTCGGAATGGAATTAATGTCGGTTCGAGCTCACCGCGGGATGTTAGGAAGAGTATCCAGCTTTAATTTCCCAGCTCCAACATATCCTTGTCCACCCCCAATCAAATAGGGACTAATAGTGATGAAACGCTGCAAATATTATTACGGAGGTCAGTTGACTTAGCTAAAAATGAATTCAGCAAGTTATTATGCAAATTAAATTTCACAGTATTAAATATATCCATAAAGAATCAAGTTGAACTTGCTTTTGAGTAGATATGCCTACATTCTAAATAAATAAAATTAATATTTGGATATTCCACCACCCACTCCTAATACTAATTAAAAATAATATTTTGCTCTTTCTCTTTTTTTATCTTACAAGGCACGGATTATGCTCTGCAGCTACGATTACTATTTAGAACAAGCATCGAATAACTCGTCCTCGGGATATGACGTGGGCAAATTTGCAGGAGGGCCACCCTACCATCACTCTATAGGACAGATGCCCTCCAAGGATGAGGAAGTCCCTAATTTAAATCCCCCAAGTGGTCCCATTTTGTAAACTTTTCTCCAAGTGGAGTAATATTTGAGTGTTTTTGAATGGGAGGGAGGTGTTCATCAACAAATTCTCTATGAGTGGATACTGAATTCCTTATTCCCACGATACTCTCAATATAAAGATTTCTATAAGCAGGACCTTTTGTGACCACCAATTACCAACGATGCCATGGGAAATAAAGCTAGTCACTGAGCCAACTGTGTCATTATATTTCATTAACTACCAATCTACTATAAAACTACAGAGTATTTATGAAAATTATAATGTGTAATAAAAAAAAAATTAATTACTATATTTTGAGCATAAATATCACACGGATTTAAGGAAACTCAAAACTCCAGCAAGAGCTGAATAAATAGATTATTCCTTGATGTCTAAAGAGCAATTTGCTCTCATTCTCATATAGCAGACTGCTGAAATACTATGACTGAAGGCATAATCGGCTTCACTAGGACTGGCCTACACAGTTAAAGATTAAGTATTCCTTCAAGCACGCCCTTTCCGTATATATACATCTACACCGAATATTCTGGCGTATTCGATACACATCTCTTACTATCTCATTACATTTGACAAGTCACGACACTCCTCATCTGTTTCCTTTTGCTCTCTTTTTCCTCATTTTTACTATAATCAAGGAAGATCCACAGCTTATGGCCCCAAGTACCCGGCACAGAGGGGTGCTAAGAATCTCCAGGAATCTTGTTGACTCCAATACTGGTGTGAGGGTAGACAAGCTTGGTGATAGTAATGAATCTACCCTTAACCTTGCACCTCCTGATAGATCTGAGTCTTTCACCCTTCAAATTTCTAATATATGTGGACAGGGTTCCAATCTTTCATCTGTGGAACAGCACTTGGGTACAACCCTCTCTACCCCCCTCCTTCTCTCTGAAACCCGGCTACCTAGCCATGCTTTCCCTGGCCCAATTCAAGTCTCTCACTATAACCTGTATTCTCGTTTCCGTTCCAAAGGTTTTCTCTATTTCTCACGCTCTAAAGCAGATTATCAAACATCCTACTTGTGTTCCTAGTCACCACGAGCATGCATCTAACACTCTTGGCTTATTTCTTACTTCTAATCCTTCAAACTACTCATATTCTGTCCTTTCCTCTCTTGGCAAATCTGACCACTCTGTGGTCTCAATCTCTTCCATTTTCGCTACCCCTCCATCAATTCCTCCTACTCAGCACCGCCTCTGGTACTTTGAGCATACCCAAAGCGATGACTTGCGTAATTTTCTCTTTGACTTTCCATGGGATGACTACTGCTTTTGGACCCGCAACCCTGATCAGGTAGCCCTAGAATTTGCAGAGATCATAACTTCGGGAATGAAGGTATTCATCCCCTCTTCTATGAAAACTTTTTCTCCTCATAATCTTTGCTTTTACCATGCCTGCTACATGGCTATTAAGGCCAGGGATCGGGCTTGCTTTGACCGTGCCTACTACGTGACTATTCAGGCCAGGGATCGGGCTTGTTTTGACCATGCCTGCTATGTGGCTATTCAGGGCAGGGACCGGGCATACCAGTCTTACCAAGCCTCTCCTTCTGATTTAACTTGCTCTGTTTTTGTTACAGCTAGGAATCGCTGTACTGCCCAGCTTCAAAGATCTAAAGCTTCCTTCTTAAGAAGGAAAGTTGATGACCATAACTCCTTTCCCACTAATAAATGTTTCTGATCCTTAGCCAAAAACCTCTCCAGACACCTCTGTAACTCAAGCTTTCCCCATCTCATCCATTCTGATGGTTCTTTAGCTTGCTCTCTCGCTGACAAAGCCACTTTCTTTGGTTCTCATTTTTCTGCAAACTCTTCTGTAAGCTTTACATCTCACTAATGCTATGCCTCTCTTATTCTTTCTTTGCAAAGAGTTCATAATGTTTATCACTCTCTAAAGACATACAAGGCATCCAATCTCGATGGTATCCCTACAAGGTTCCTTAAAAAATTGCATATAAACTGGTTCATGTGCTAAGCCGTCTTTTCCCCCTCAACCAGTATCTATCCTTCATCTTGGCAGCATGCTAGTGCAACCTGTTCCTAAGAATGGTGACCACTTTATTCCTTCAAACTACTGACTATTGCCCTGACCTCTGCTATTGCTAACATATTCGAAACTTTGCTCAATTCTCACTTCTTGAATCATCTTGAATCTAACTCGCTTATCTCCGATCATCAGTACGGCTACCGAAAAGCAAGATCCACTGGTAACCTCCTGTCCTATCTTACTCATGCATGGTCATCTTCTCTGAGGAACTATAGTGAATCCTTTGTAGTTGCTCATGATATCTTTAAGACTTTTGACAGTCTGGCACAAGGCTCTCTTGACGAAGATCCCTGCTTATGGATTTACCCCTTCACTTCAATCTCTGATCTCTAGCTTTCTTTAATACCATCTTATATCTGTGGCTCTT
>JAXCGZ010013209.1:122500-130000 GCA_037179515.1 Halocaridina rubra
TATGAACCACTGTGGCTGTGCGAAAATACGCCATTTCAGTTCTTGAGACAGTCTTAAATTTCTATAAATCCACCGACTACGAAGTGTGGTAAAATTTATTGCTATATATTTACTTTCTCACACCCGGTTAGGGTAAGAAATGTGAGATTTATTATAATATTAGTATAAAAGTGGCTGGGTTAGTTAGATTACTTTTCTCATGTTAAAAGCCACCTGATGATTGAAACTGGTGTTTTCCATTTGTTTCTGATATTTGTAACTTTAACTTTATATATCATTTCACTCGTAAAGCTGTTGAGAGTAAACATTTCCCATTCTTTGAGTTAGTTAGGCTGAATTAGAAAACATCAGTAGGGTAGAGTTGTAATGAGGAGAGATATTAATTACGAGTTAGAGGCGAGATATTGATTTGAAGTTTTAGAGTAGTCACTCTTTAAGCTAACTAAATAATAAAGAATATGGAGATTCACTTCTTAACCTAACAACAAAAATAAAGGTTGGCAGGCCTTTACATAGTACCAATAACTACCCACCTTTAGGGCTATATTTTACAACTTTGGAAATCATAATCCAGCAGTTTATACTTTGTTCATGTATAAAATAAATAATATAATTACAATTACTAATATAGGGGGTTCTCGACTTACATCAGAGTTCCATTCCTGAAAGGTGATAGAACCCGGATTTCAGTGAAAGTCGGAAAACACCTAAGCACCTATGCTAACACTGTGGTAAAGTTTTTCTCTTTTCCATGCATTTCACTATTTTAATTTCACTGCCATGGTGATGGTGTTCCTTTTCTCCGAAACACTACCATTAAAAGAATATGCCTTTTGCCTGGGAGACATAATACAGGTCAAAAAATAAAAAAAAAGAAGCATAATAATTTATGAGATATGCTTTGTAACCATGAAACATCGTAACTCGAGAACAGTGGGGATGACCCATTCGGGGCAAGATTCCTATATCGCGTACACGAGGGCAAGGGGTGGAGGAGAGTCATCGCTGCTTGATCTAGTATTCACAGATAATGTGTTGGATATATAAAAAATTGAGTATGAACTACCAATTGGAAAGAGTGACCACTGTATGTTTTTGATGGAGTATATCATCGAAGATGCTCTGCCTGAAAGTAGGAGGCACTAAGGACATGAGGAGCAACAATCCGAAAGGAGATTACATCAAACTTAATGAGCTTTTTGAAGTGATTGACTGGAGGACCTTATTTAACAACAAATCTGTACAAGAAATGTACAATATCTTTTGTGAGGACTATGGGAAGATAATAGATTGTTGCATACCTTCCACCAATGTAGGAGTTATTCATGCCAGAGAAAAATTTTTCAATAATGAGTGTAAGAGAGCTAAAGAGTGGAGAGACAAATGCTGTAATTGGCATAGGAGGAGAAAAAACATAAATGCCTGGCAGACTTATAAAGAGCAAGAAAAGATTACTTAAGTAAAGGAAGAGAGGCTGAGAGAGACTATGAAAGGGTTAATACCAGGAAGGCTAAACAAAATTTCAAACTTTTCCACAGCTTTATCAGAGGAAAACTGAAGGTCTAAGAACAGTATTTAAAGCTAAAGAGAACAGATTAAAGCATTACTGAGACAGATAAAGTGATCTGCAAAGAATTGAACAAGGAGCTTTAGGCAGTATTTACAGCAGAAATACCCCACTCCCTCAGATTGCAGGGATAGGAGCTCATGGGCCGGTATTAGAGAACATCATCTTTTCAGCCACAGAGGTATGCAAAACACTGCTGGAGTTAGATGCCAATAAAGCTACAGGCCATGATGATATAGTCCCTTATGTACTTAAGAAATGCGCTAAATCAATATCAGCGGCACTAAGTATCATATTTAGAAAGTCGCTGGATCAGGGGAGACTCCATAATGCTGGAAACAAGCAAACGTGGTACCTATCTTCAAAAAAGGGAAGGTGGGATACGACTCTAAACTAATGACCTGTTTCCTTGACCAGCATAGTGTGCAAAATTATGGAGAAATTTCTAAGAAAACACATCTCTCTTCACTTGGAATACTTCGACTTTTTGCTAGGGAGACAACATGGCTTCAGAGAAGGTAGATCAACAATGATGAGGTAAGCCGAATCTTACAGGAAAGAGAGGGCTGGGAAGATTGCATATTCCTAGACTTACAGAAAGCAATTGACACGGTCCAACACGTGAGACTTATTAAGAAGCTGCAAGAAATGGCGAAAATAAGTGGAAATATCTTGGAATGAATAAAAACTTACATAGAAGGAAGAGAACAAAAAGTTTGAGTAAGATGCTCAGTGTCTGAATGGAGAAGAGTTAGTAGTGGAGTTCCACAGGGTTCAGTTTTATGGCCACTTTTGCTCCTTGTATATGTAAATGACCTACCAGAGTCTGTAAATTCTTTCATGAATATGTTTGCAGATGGTGCAAAGATTGTGAAGAAAGTAAGAAATGAAACCCATGGAAGAGAACTTCAGGAAGACCTAAATAATCTGCATAAGTGGTCAGAAAAGTTACTAATGAAATTCAATATTTCCAAATGTAAGGAGAGAGAATGGGTGAAAGTGCAAGAAGGCCCAAGCTTGACTACTCAATGGCAGGAGCAGAACTTCAAGAGACAGAGAATAAGAGAGATCTAGGAGTAAACATACTGACAGATTTATCTCTAAAAATGCATATAAATGGCATAGTAAGGGCAGAATATTCTTTCTTAGTAAATGTAAGGGTAGCCTTCAGGCACATGAACACGGAAATGTTCAGAAATATTTATATAACCTATGTAACCCCAAAGCTTGAATATGCAGCCCCCATTTGGAATCCACACTTGAAAAAGCACATAAATAAGCTTGAAAAAGTTCAAAGACAAACCACAAAACTGGCACCAGAAATATGCAATCTCAGTTATGATGAGAGGCTGAGGAAATTCGACTTACCATTACTCGAAGCTAGAAGAATGAGAGAGATATGGTGACGGTTTTTAAACTCCTTCATAATTAGGACAGAGTCAATGGGGATCGATATTTGATATGGCTGGCACTAGAACTAGAGGTCATAGTTTTTAGTGTAAGAGTAGTTGATAATTGGAATTCGCTAAGCGAAGAGGTGGTAAATGTAACTCAATACATAGTTTTAAGGACAAGTATGTTATCACTAAGTACAAAATGGACCTGACCAGGAAATGGGAAGCTACGAGCTTGGGGCTCTTTCCCGGAAGCACAATTAGCTAATTAGTGTAAACCAAGGACCCCCTGTGAAAGAACCTAAAAGCAGCGACCTCAAATAACCAAATCTAGGTTTACGTATTGAAGTGAGATTAGAAGAAGAAGAAGAAACAACAAAGAGAAAGGACGATACTCACTTCATTGCGTAGGATGGATGGAAGTTATATCTTAATGCTGCTGTGCAATATTCAATATCAATTCTTCAACAAAGTAAAGTTTCAAAACTAGTCTCAAAATCTCACTAAACTTAGAAATTCTGTCAGGAAATATGAAGAACTTGCAAACTTGCATTTGGAAGAAGTTGTAAGCTTTCTGGACTGCCAATGCGTCCATGTATTGAAACATGCCATGTTGAACTGCCAGAAAAGAACAACGGTAGTTTCAACCATTTGAGTTTAGGAACTCTTCAAAATCTACTTAATAAACTAAGTTTTGTACAGACTAGCATATTGCTTATGTGGTTAACATTACAAAAATGACCAAATTATCGTTTTCAACTATTGGAAAGTAACTGAAGAAAAAAGATAACAAGCATCAACTAGTAAATCTGACAGTGCTGTACTCCATTTCTGATGCTAAGTATTATTAGATATTCCTAAGTCAGGAAAGCATTGAAATCATTAATTTAAAACATTCCTCCCCTGGGTACGAATTATTATGGAGTCATATTCATTATTATAATGATACCTTTGATTTGGTAAGGAATAAAAGTCAGGCATATTAAAAAAAATTGTTTTCGGTCATATTCTGTCCAAAGTAAATACCCTAGTTAACCCAAGAACACCCACACATTTGTAGGTCCAACTTTTGTTTATGATTTTTAAGTGAGGGCCTCGAAACTGTTAAAGTATTAAATGAAATAGATAAAAAAAAATTGATGGAATTCATTTGCTTTATTCTTAACGAAAGGGTGTGATTCTTCCAAAATTTTGCTGGAGTTAAGAAAGTAACGAGAAAACCCACAAACCGAGCTTACTGAGTCATTACAAAAGAAAAAAAAGTAAATATGAAAATAATAATCCACTATTATTATTATAATCATCATCAGTATTATTATATTGGTGTCGCAAGAGGTTAGGATGCCAGGTTAGGTTTGGTTAGGGCAAGTTTGGTAACAATAATAAAGGCTAATTATTTTCATATTTGTCTCTCTCTTTTTTTTTTTTGTATTTTGTAGTGACTCAATAATTGTGCTAGCTTTGTGTTTTTCTAACTCCCTAGGAATTAATTTCCAGCAAGTTTATCGTCAGGAATTACAGCTGTTGCGACGAGAGTACTACCTGGTAAGCTACACTGGATATACTTGTCAGTTTATTTATTCATTCATTTATCTATTTATTAGCTATTTATATATGTAACAATGTATGTAATCATTAACACTGAATTGAATAATTACTGACACTTGCTGATTCCTTTCAAAATATGCTAACTTAAATAACGCCGTGTAGCCAGTGGAACTCCCATCATTCGCATATAGCACCATTCAGTATGACCAGGCCTCTATAAATCAAACTCATTAGTCAGAGTTATGTATATCAAATTTGCTATAGCCTATTCGTCACACTATTTAGTCCTATCTAGTCTTTATTCGTTACTTTTCTGCTGTAACATTCATTACTCTCTCACCATCATCAATGTATGCAATAATTAGGTCCATTACATTTATTAATTCCAATCATCAATATTTAAATTTCCCTCTTGGTAACTGACTAGATGCTACATTATCAGTGACCCTCTCCATCTAATGTTAAATATGCTCAGTTACCACTGGCCATTACAGTTGGATATGGCAATGCCGTCTCCTTCTCTGAGATCTATTAGAGATATTACACGAGCCATTTAGGAGAGTTGAACTCAGAGCATCATGAGTGTTAGCCGAGAACGATAAAATGACCTCATAATGGCTATTGGATGCTGTGGTCATAAGATCACATCATACTACTGCATTATCATAGCAATGTCACATCTATTTAGCTCAACTGCGCAACATGAATTATACTCAATCAGCTGTCCATTAAAATACAGACATAGTTGACTGTAACCTACTTCATTTTGTACCAAGTTACGCAGTCATTCCAAACTCTTGAGAAACGCTTACAATCATTCATCGCACATACATGAAAATATACATACACATACCTTTAAAAAAAAAAAAAAAAAAAAAAAAAAAAATCAATATGCCGCTGATGACTGTCCTCAACAGAATTTACAAAATGGGATAAATCACCAAAAGCTTACAAGCCAAAAGAACTCAAAATGATAGGTTATTAACCCTCCTTGAGAAAGTGTCAAGTAAGATGCATGTCAACGATTACGAAAGCTGAAAAAAATTTTAATACTTTAAAAATCACTTAGAACAACCATCTCCTAATTCATACCAGATAACTATGCAACTATGTGATTTATTGAATAAATTAACGAATCACTAAGAGAGCTAATATATATATATATATATATATATATATATATATATATATATATATATATATATATATATATATATATATATATATATATATATATATATATATATATAGATATATATATATGTATATATATATATATATATAGATATATATATATGTATATATATATATATATATATATATATATATATATATATATATATATATATATATATATATATATATATATATATATATATATATATATATATATATATAAGTAGTCGCATGCAAATATAAATATTCGTGTAATTTCGGTACTTCGTACAAAAGTATTTGGAGCTACACATATATATATATATATATATATATATATATATATATATATATATATATATATATATATATATATATATATATATATATATATCAGGTCACTGTCAGATACAAGAAAATCAAATTATACGAAGACATTTGCTTGAGAAAACATGTTTCTTTTCAAACTGAAAAATTAACTAAATTTGAATGCATATAAATATTTTTTATTTATTTTGGTGATTAGCTTGGCAGTAAGATTATTTTATTCATGACACAAAATACGTAAATTATCTGTTGCTTTGGACTGTGTAAAATACTGAATGTAACAAATATGCTTAAACCAGGTGACTCTATCATATGCACTTCTCTTGATAAGAGCTCTTATCATTCTCATACTATAAACACATATGACGTTGGGAGCTCTGATTAACGAAGTAAAGTATTTACTTATCTTTTATATAGACGTAATATATAATAAGGAAAGGTTTAATATTAACTTTTTGGTGTCAGTGTTCTTAACTCATCTCCTTAAAATTATTATTATTATTATTATTATTATTATTATTATTATTATTATTATTATTATTATTATTATTATTATTATTATTATTAGTAGTAGTAGTAGTAGTAGTAGTAGTAGTAGTAGTAGTAGTAGTAGTAGTAGTAGTATTTTATTCACCTTTATTTTATTTTCTCATTCAGAGGGCTTATTTATTTATTTTTTTGCCATCTCTATCATAAAGGTCGCTAACATAAGCATATTCTATATATATATATATATATATATATATATATATATATATATATATATATATATATATATATATATATATATATATATATATATATATAATTAGAGGTACCTCAAAAGTTAGAGAAATATCAGATAAGATACAAGAAAGTAGACTAAGGTGGTATGGTCATGTAGTTAGAAGGGATGAACAGTATGTTGGGAGGAGGGTGATGGAAATGGATATACAGGGTAGGAAAGGGAGAGGGAGGCCAAAGCGTAGGTGGATGGATTGCATCATTGACGACCTGAGATCTAAAGGTTTGTTGGGTAATGAGGTATGAGACAGGAAGATATGGAGAACACTGGCCAGAAACATCGACCCCACTTAAAAGTGGGAAATTATGTAGACGAAGAAGATATATATATATATATATATATATATATATATATATATATATATATATATATATATATATATATATATATATATATATATATATATATATATATATTCACTATACTATAAAGGTATAAGATGTACTTTGCTCTTTCATAACTGATAACCAAAACCTCTAAATTGAATATGATTAACTACATTTATTTTATAAATGAACAACTAGCATGAACCTATTTTACGAAGTGCCAGATAAGACGCTGAACTACCTTCAGAGATATGTTGGTGTTTCTAGAGTCTAAAGCGTGTCCTAACTTGACGACTCGTCCTTTAACTAGTGGTTAGGTCAATTCAACGCCAGTTAAGGAACGAGTTGATAGGACTAGAATCACACCCCAGCTGTAATATATATATATATATATATATA
>JAXCGZ010013209.1:132500-135000 GCA_037179515.1 Halocaridina rubra
GTCTTTGAACTCTTTTCACTTTCACTGCGTGTTTTTTCAAGTGTGGATTCCAAAAGGGGGCTGCATATTTAAGCTTTGGCCTCACATAGGTTAGAAAAATATTTCTGAACATTTCCTTGTCCAAGTGTCTGAAAGCTACTCTTACATTTCCTAAGAAAGCATACGTTGCCCTTACTATGCCCTTTATATGCATTTCTGGAGACAATTTCTCTGTCTCATTACCTTACATTAGGAAGAGTTGAATTTCATTAGCCACATTTCTGACCACTCATGCAGACTATTTAGATCTTCCAGAAGTTCTCTACCATTGTTCTCGTTTCTTACTTTCTTCACAATCTTTGAATTATCTGCAAACATATTCATGAATGAATTTAAAGACTCTTGTTGGTCATTTACCAATACAAGGAACAAATGTAGCCCTAAAACAGAGCCCTGTGGAACTCCATTACTAACTATTTTCCATTCAGACACTTGAGTGTTTTACTCTAACCCCCTGTTCCCTTCCTTCTAAGTATGTTTTTATCAATTTCAAGACATTTCCACCTATTCTATCCATTGCTTGCAGCCTATTAATAAGTATCCCGTGTAGGACAGTGTCAAAAGCTTTCTGGAGGTCTAGGAATATGCAATCTGCCCAGCCCTCTCTTTCCTGTAAGATTCGGCATACCTCATCATAAACTTCTAATAAGTTTGTTACAGTTGATCTACCTTCTCTGAAACCATGTCTCACTGACAAAAAATTGAAGGATTCCAAGTGAAGAGAGATATATATATTTCCTTAGTAGTTTTTCCATAACTTTTCAAAGTATGCTGGTCAAGGAAACTGGTCTATAGTTTGCAGCCGTATCCCTCTTTCCCTTTTTGAAGATTGGTATCACGTTTACTTGCTATAGCATCTTGGAATCTCCCCTGACTCCAGCGACTTTTAAAATAGATATTTAGTGCCGCTGATATTGAATTTGCGCATTTTTTAAGTACATTAGGGGAAATATCATCAGGACTTGTAGGTTTATGGACATTTAACTCCATCAGCGCTTTGCATACCTCTGTGGCTGAAAGGATGATGTTCTCTAATACCGGCCCATGAGCTTATCTCTGCAATCTGAGTGGGTGGGGTATTTTCTACTGTAAATACTGACTGACACTCCTTGTTCAATTCTTTGTAGATCTCTTTATCCGTCTCAGTGATGCTTCCATCTTCTCGTTTAAGCTTTAAAACCAGTTCTTTTACCTACAGTTTTCCTCTGATAAAACTGTGGAAACGTTTGGGATTTTCTTTAGCCTTCCTGGTGATGTCCCTTTCATAGTCTCTCTCTGCCTCTCTTCTTTTATTAAGGTAATCATTTCTTGCTCTTTCATAGGTCTGCCAGGCATTTATGTTTTTTTCTCCTCCAATACCTTTTCCAGCATTTGTTTCTCCACTCCTTAGCTCATTTACACTCATTATCGAACCATTTCTCTCTGGCATGAATTACACCTAGTTTGGTGAAAGGTATGCAGCAATATACTATCTTCTCATATTTCTCACAAAAGATGACATACATTTCTTGTACATATTTGTTGTAAAATAAGGTCCTTCAGTCAATAACTGCAAAAAGCACATTCATTTTGATGTAATCTCCTTTCGGATAGTTCCTCATGTCCTCAGTGCCTCTCCTCTCAGGCAGAACATCTTCAATGATATATGTGTGTGATGTATGTGTGTGAGTGCTCTTTGTGTGTGTGTGTGCATATGTGTGTGTGTGAGTGAGTGAGTGAGCGTGTGTGTGTGTGTAATTACTTTATTGTGTTTACGTAAAGATCCCCAAGCTCCTACCTTCCCGTCTCCTGGTCGGCTCCATTTTGTACTTAGCGATACTTTTTCATAATTGTCATTAAAACTATAGACTGAGTTAACATGAACTACCTCCTTGCTTAGCCAATTCCAATTATCAAGTACTCTTACAGTAAAAACGTACTTCCTTTCATCCCGCAAAGAAGTTTTCTTACAAAGCTTCAAACTAAGGCCTCTATTTCCAGTGCCAACCATATCAAAATATCAATCCCTATCCACTCTGTCATAACCATAAAGAAATTTAAAAACAGTCACCATATATCCCCCTCATTCTATTAGCTTCGAGTGATGGTAAGTCTAATTCCCTAAGCCTCTCATCATAACTGAGATTGCATATTTCTGGCACCAGTTTCGTGGTATGTCTTTGAACTTTTTCCACCTTCAACTACGTGCTTTTTCAAGTGTGGATTTCAAAAGGGGGCTGCATATTCAAGCTTTGGCCTTACATAGGTTACAAATATATTTCTGAACATTTCCTTGTCCATGTGCCTGAAGGCTACCCTTACATTTGCTAAGAAAGCATTTGCTGCCCTTACTATGCCATTTATATGTATTTCTGGAGACAAATCTGCCAGTATGTTCTCTAATAGATCGTTCTTATTCTCTGTCTCTTGAAGTTCTGCTCCTGCCACCGAGTAGTCAAGCTTGGGCCTTCTTGCACTGGTA
>JAXCGZ010013209.1:142500-207500 GCA_037179515.1 Halocaridina rubra
ATTGTTAGTTTTTATCATAGATGCCGATTCCACTATGTTGCTTCTTATATAGAAATGAGCTCTTGAGCATCATGGTAGTACTAATCCAATTACAGTGATTACCTAATTGTGTTTACGGGAAAGAGCCCAAAACTCGTATCTTCCCGTCTCCTAGTCGGTTCCACTTTGTACTTAGTGATACTTATCATACCTGTCCTTAAAACTATGGATTGAGATAGCATTAACTACCTCCTCGCTTAGCCAATTCCAGTTATCAACTACTCGTACACTGAAAAGTATTTCCTTACATCCTGCAAACAAGTTTTCTTACGAAGCTTCAAACTATGACCTCTAGTTCTAGAGCCAGCCATATCAAAATATCGATCCCTATCCACTCTATCATAACCATGAAGGAATTTAAAGACTGTCACCTTATACTCCCTCAATCTTCTAGCTTCGAGTGATGGTAAATCTAATTCCCTCAGCCTCTCATCATCACTGAGATTACGTATTTCTGGCACCAGTTTCGTGGCATGTCTTTGAACTTTTTCAAGCTTAGCTATGTGCTTTTTCAAGTGAGGATTCCAAAAGGGGGCTGTATATTCAAGTTTTGCCGCATATAGGTTACATAAAAATTTCTGAACATTTCCTTGTTCATGTGCCTGAAAGCTACCCTTACATTTGATAAGAAGGCATATGCTGCCCTTACTATGCCATTTATATGTATTTCTGGAGACAAATCTGCCAGTATGTTTACTCCTAGATCTCTCTCATTTTCTGTCTCTTGAAGTCGTACTCCAGCCACCGAGTAGTCAAGCTTGGGCATTCTTGCACTTGTACCCATTCTCATTACCTTACTTTTTGAAGTACTGAATTTCATTAGCCACTTTTTTGACCACTCATGCAGACTATTTAGATCTTCCTGAAGTTCTCTACTATTGTTCTCGTTTCCTACTTTCTTCACAATCTATGCATCATCTGAAACATATTCATGAATGAATTTACAGACTCTGGTAGGTCATTTACATATACAAGGAACAAAAGTGGCCCTAAAACTGAACCCTGTGGAACTCCACTATTAACTCTTCTCCATTCAGACACTGAGTGTCTTACTCTAACCCTCTGTTCCCTTCCTTCTGAGTAAGTTATTATCCATTCCAAGACATTTCCACCTATTCTAGCCATTGCTTGCAGCTTCCTAATAAGTCTCCCATGTGGAACAGTGTCAAACGCTTTCTGGAAGTCTAGGAATATGCAATCTGCCCAGTCCTCTCTTTCCTGTAAGATTCGGCATACCTCATCATAAAATTTTAATAAGTTTGCTACTGTTGATCTACTTTCTCTGAAGCCATGTTGCCTCACTGACAAAAAGTTGAAGGATTCCAAGTGAAGAGAGGTATGATTCCTTAGTAGTTTCTCCATAACTTTGCAAACTATGCTGGTCAAGGAAACTGGTCTATAGTTCAGAGCCGTATCCCTCTTTCCCTTTTTGAAGATAGGTATCACGTTTGCTTGTTTCCAGCATCTTGGAATCTCCCCCGACTCCAGTGACTTTTTAAATATGATACTTAGTGCCACTGATATTGAGTTTGGGCATTTTTTAAGTACATTAGGGGATATATCATCAGGACCTGTAGCTTTATGAACATCTAAATCCATCAGCGCTTTGCATACCTCTGTTGCTGTAAGGTTGATGTTCTCTAATACCGGCCCTTGAGCTACTATCTCTGCAATCTGAGGGGGTGGGGTATTTTCTATTGTAAATATTGACTTAAACTCCTTGTTCAATTCTTTGCAGATCTCTTCATCCATCTCAGTGATGCTTCCATCCTCTCTCTTAAGCCTTAAAACCTGTTCTTTTACCTTCAGTTTTCCTCTGATAAAGCTGTGGAAAAGCTTGGGATTTTCTTTAGCCTTCCTGGTGATGTCCCTCTCATAGCCTCTCTTCTTTTACTTAGGTAGTCATTTCTTGCTCTTTTGTAGGTATGCCAGAAATTTATATTTTTTCTCCTCCTATACCTTTTGCAGCATTGTCTCTCCACTCCTTAGCTCTTTTACACTCATTATTGAACCATTTCTCTCTAACACGAATTACACCTACTTTGATGACAGGTATGCAACAACCTACTATCTTCCCATATTTCTCACAAAAGATGTCATACATTTCTTGTACAGATTTGTTGTAAAATAAGGTTCTCCAGTCAATAACTGCAAAAAGCTCATTCATTTTGATGCAATCTCCTTTCGGATAGTTCCTCCTCATGTCCTCAGTGCCTCTACTCTCATGCAGAATATCTTCAATGATATACTCCATCAACAACACACAGTGGTCACTCTTTCCAATTGGTGGTTCATACTCAATTTTTTCAATATCCAACACATTATCTGTGAATACTAGATCAAGTAGTGATGGCTCATCCCCACCCCTGGCCCTTGTTGGTTCCATTACATGTTGGTGTACGCAATCTAGGAATCTTGCCCCGAATGAGTCCTCTCCACTGTGTGGGTCAAGATTTATCCAATCTATCTCTTTATGATAAAAATCTCCCATAATCAAAATCCTACATTTTCTTTCCTGTGCCATGTTAACAACTGAGTTTATGACTTCAATAGTACCTATTTGACTTTCCTCATAAACTTCTAGCCTATGCTGGTTCCTTGGTGGGTTATATACAACAGTTATTATAATGCTCTCTGATCCAGTATTTATGCGAGCAACAAAAAATTCCTTGAACTCACTTTCTATAGCCAAATTTATTTCTTCAACTTTAGTCCTTTCACTAATGAGCAGTGCTATCCCTCCATCAGTCCTCTCAGATCTTTCAACCCTTAATATTCTGAAGCCCTTAGGAAAAACTGTGACACTGTTTATGTCCTCACTCAACTTAGTCTCTGTACTTGCTACTATATCTACCTTACTGTTGTGAATCCTATCTTTTAATTCTACTGCCTTACCAGCTAATCCATCAGCATTTCTGTATAACAATCTTAATGAGGCCCCATCCCCTGATCTTCTGTCATTATCTTCTTTATCTCCCCTTTGTCTGGAAGAACTCTGAAATGAAAATTTTTCTTCTCTTCTTCATTTCTTTCATCATTTAACCTTCTTGCCTCTTGCAACAAGGTTTTGATCTTTTCCCATCTCTTCCTGTGTTCTGTATCATCTAATGAACACTTCTTTGAATTCTTGAAGTTCTTTTAGACTTTTTTTACTCATCAATATTTCTCTACATCTTTCCCCTCTCTCAAAGGTTACTTTTATTGGTCTCTTCTTTCCTTCCCTCGAATATTTGCCTAGTTGGTGAATGTTTACAATATCCTCAGGACCACAAACTACTTCAAGCTTTCTTATCAGGTCTATAACCCTAGCTTTATTTTCTTCAAGTCTCCCCTGCCATGTTGGCTCCTGGGATTCGCTCAAATGTACTAAAATGGCCGAGTTATTTTGCACATACTTTATGAACCTTTTATACTCAACTATTCTCTGCATGAATGGTCCATAAATATGGGCAAGAAAACTCAATCATTTTTGTCCACGTGTGAGACCACGGACCAACCATTAATTGGAATGGTTTCACCATGTTATTCAGGAGCCCATACCCATAGAAGAGCAGGTTAGTGGAATCGGCCATCATTGAAGAAACCAATAAAATTAATTTGTCAAAAGGTCAGTGGATACCTAAATAGTATAGAGAAGATCCTTGTCAAGGATAAACTGGCTCAAGTAATTCCTCAAGACAGACTACCAATGCAAAATTAAACAGGTTTCACCACTCCTCAAGTATTTCATTGTTTACTCCGTTGGTTGTTTTTCTTTCTTATTCTTGTAATAATATATTTTTTACCCCGGCAGGGACTTGAACCTAGGACACATAATTACTGTGCCATGGTGCTACCAACTACACCACAAAAGGTCTAAAAGAGAAACAAACCTTACAGCTATATGTGCTATAATAGGAATGAACACATATGTTTTCACATATGGTGATGTGCTTATTTGATTATTATTGGTCCCAAATGAGATTGATGTTTGAAGTAAATGCGAAAATGAAGCCAAGAGTGAGGTTAGGGGAAACTGTAATATGAACAGAGTAACATTCAGATAGATTGCATTCAATCCTAGTATAGCAGATATAGCTGTAAGGTTTGTTTCCCTTTTAGATTGTCTGTGGTGTAATTGGTAGTGCCTAGGCACAGTAATTATGTGTCCTAGGTTCAAGTCCTGGTTGGGGTAAAAATTATTTGCTTTCACATATAGATATGTGCTTATTTTATTACTGTTGGTCCTAAATGAGATTGATAGTTAAATTAAATGCAAAAACGGAGCCACAGGTGAGGTTGGGGGAAACTGTAATATGAAAAGAGTGGCATTCAGATGGAATATGTTCATTCCTAGTATAGCAGATATAGCTGTAAGGTTTGTTTCCCTTTTAGACATTCTGTGGTGTAATTGGTAGCGCATTGGCACAGTAAATATGTGTCCTAGATACAAGTCCCGGTCGGGGTAAAATTAATTCATATTTTCACATATAGTAATATGCTTATTTGATTATATATGTATATATATATATATATATATATATATATATATATATATATATATATATATATATATGGATAACACTGGACAATTACCCTACAGCCTAAAATGGTAGGAAAAATACACATACATACATACATACATATACACATGCCTCATTCCCCCTTGTAAGAGGCGTGGCCGAGCCAAGAAACGCACATTCACCACGATCCACATATACCTCAACCAATCCTCTCAGCTCCTTGGGGATAAAGGGTTGCCACATGTCCCCCTCTTCCACCCTGCTTGGGTCACCCACAAGGTAAGCGGGCAAGATTATTCTACATTGAGGCCCGACAGTCGCAGCTGGTTTACCCCCACCACTTCATCACATGGCAACTCCCCTCGCACCCGTCCATTACAGTTCACTGACCTAGCAGGTGCATTTTTTTTTGTTTGTTCTTGAAATATTCAGCCCATCTCTCTCTCACCTTTATTTCATCCACTAGCAACTGCCCATCTGCTCCTTTCACCCTCTCCTCCTTACCACATTCCCCTTTCCTCACTCTTTTCACTTCCTTCCAAAACATCTTTTTATTCTTTTCAAAATTCTCGGACAAGCATCTGCCCCACTTTACAAGAATGCAAAGAAGTGTTCATTAGACGATACAGAACACAGGAAGAGATGGGAAAGATCAAAAACTTGTTGCAAGAGGCAAGAAGGTTAAATGATGAAAGAAAATGAAGAAGAGAAGAAAAATTTTCGTTACAGAATACTTCCAGACAAAGGGGAGATAAAGAAGATAATGACAGAAGATCAGGGGATGGGGCCTCATTAAGATTGCTATACACAAATGCTGATGGATTAGCTGGTAAGGCAGTAGAATTAAAAGATAGGATTCACAACAGTAAGGCAGATATAGTAGCAATTACAGAGACTAAGTTGAGTGAGGACATAAACAGTGTCACAGTTTTTCCTAAGGGCTTCAGAATACTAAGGGTCGAAAGATCTGAGAGGACTGGTGGAGGGATAGCACTGCTCATAAGTGAGAGGATTCAAGTTGAAGAAATAAACTTGGCTATAGAAAGTGAGTTCAGGGAATTTCTTGTTGCTCGCATAAATACTGGGTCAGAGAGCATTATAATAACTGTTGTATACAACCCACCAAGGAACCAAAATAGGCTTGAAATTTATGAGGAAAGTCATATAGGTACGATTGAAGTCATAAACTCAGTTGTTAACATGGCGCGGGAGAAAAAATGTAGGATTTTGATTATGGGAGACTTTAATCATAAAGAGATAGATTGGATAAATCTTGACCCACACAGTGGTGAGGACTCATTTGGGGCAAGATTCCTAGATTGCGTACAAGGGAATTTCCTACACCAACATGTAATGGAACCAACAAGAGCCAGGGGTGGGGATGAGCCATCACTACTTGATCTGGTGTTCACAGATAATGTGTTGGATATTGAAAATATTGAGTATGAACCACCAATTGGAAAGAGTGACCACTGTGTGTTGTTGATGGAGTATATCATTGAAGACATTCTTCCTGAGAGTAGAGGCACTGAGGACATGAGGAGGAACTATCCGAAAGGAGATTACATCAAAATGAATGAGCTTTTTGCAGTTATTGACTGGAGAACCTTATTTTACAACAAATCTGTACAAGAAATGTATGACATCTTTTGTGAGAAATATGGGAAGATAGTAGATTGCTGCATACCTGTCACCAAAGTAGGTGTAATTCATGCCAGAGAGAAATGGTTCGATAATGGGTGTAAAAGAGCTAAGGAGTGGAGAGACAAATGCTGGAAAAGGTATAGGAGGAGAAAAAACATAAATGCCTGGCAAACCTACAAAAGAGCCAAGAAATGACTACCTAAGTAAAAGGAGAGAGGCAGAGAGAGATTATGAGAGGGACATCACCAGGAAGGCTAAAGAAAATCCCAAGCTTTTCCACAGCTTTATCAGAGGAAAACTGAAGGTAAAAGAACAGGTTTTAAGGCTAAAGAGAGCGGATGGAAGCATCACTGAGACGGACGAAGAGATCTGCAAAGAATTGAACAAGGAGTTTCAGTCAGTATTTACAGTAGAAAATACCCCACCCCCTCAGATTGCAGTGATAGAAGCTCAAGGGCCGGTACTAGAGAACATCAACCTTTCAGCCACAGAGGTATGCAAAGCGCTGATGGATTTAGATGTTCATAAAGCTACAGGTCCTGATGACATATCCCCTCATGTGCTTAAAAAATGCGCAAACACAATATCAGTGGCACTAAGTATCATATTTAAGGAGTCACTGGAGTCGGGGGAGATTCCAAGATGCTGGAAACAAGCAAATGTGATACCTATCTTCAAAAAGGGAAGGAGGGATACGGCTCTGAACTATAGACCAGTTTCCTTGACCAGCATAGTTTGCAAACTTATGGAGAAAACTACTAAGGAAACATATCTCTCTTCACTTGGAATCCTTCAACTTTTTGTCAGTGAGGCAACATGGCTTCAGAGAAGGAAGATCAACAGTAACAAACTTATTAGAATTTTATGATGAGGTAAGCCAAATCTTACAGGAAAGAGAGGGCTGGGCAGATTGCATATTCCTAGACTTCCAGAAAGCGTTTGACACTGTTCCACATGGGAGACTTATTAGGAAGCTGCAATCAATGGCTAGAATAGGTGGAAATGTCTTGGAATGGATAAAAACTTACTTAGAAGGAAGGGAACAGAGGGTTAGAGTAAGACACTCAGTGTCTGAATGGAGAAGAGTTAGTAGTGGAGTTCCACAGGGTTCAGTTTTAGGGCCACTTTTGTTCCTTGTATATGTAAATGACCTACCAGAGTGTGTAAATTCATTCATGAATATGTTTGCAGATGATGCAAAGATTGTGAAAAAGTAAAAAACGAGAACAATGGTAGAGAACTTCAGGAGGATCTAAATAATCTGCATGAGTGGTCAGAAAAGTGGCTAATGAAATTCAATACCTCAAAATGTAAGGTAATGAGAATGGGTACAAGTGCAAGAAGGCCCAAGCTTGACTACTCGGTGGCTGGAGTACAACTTCAAGAGACAGAAAATGAGAGAGATCTAGGAGTAAACATACTGACAGATTTGTCTCCAGAAATACATATAAATGGCGTAGTAAGGGCAGCATATGCATTCTTATCAAACGTAAGGGTAGCCTTCAGGCACATGGACAAGGAAATGTTCAGAAATATTTATGTAACCTATGTGAGGCCAAAACTCGAATATGCAGCCCCCTTTTGGAATCCGCACTTGAAAAAGCACATAGCTAAGCTTGAAAAAGTTCAAAGACATGCCACGAAACTGGTGCCAGAAATACGCAATCTCGGTTATGATGAGAGGCTGAGGGAATTAGACTTGCCATCACTCGAAGCTAGAAGAGTAAGGGGGGATATGGTGACAGTCTTTAAATTCCTTCATGGTTATGATAGAGTGGATAGGGATCGATATTTCGATATGGCTGGCTCTAGAACTAGAGGTCATAGTTTGAAGCTTCGGAAGAAAACTTGTTTGCAGGATGTAAGGAAATACTTTTTCAGTGTGTAAGAGTAGTTGATAATTGGAATTCGCTAAGCGAGGAGGTAGTTAATGCTATCTCAATCCATAGTTTTAAGGACAGGTATGATAAGTATCACTAAGTCTAAAAATGGAACCGATCAGGAGACGGGAAGATACGAGCTTTGGGCTCTTTCCCGTAAACACAATTAGGTAATCACAATTAGGTAATCACATCCACTTCTCTCTTTGGCCCCCTCACCACGTGCTTTGCTAACCTCCTCTTTGCACAATAGCTTTCATATGTCTCTACATTACCTACCTGCAACCATACCTCATAAGCCCGTTTCTTTTCAACCACTACTGCACTCACCTGCTCATTCCACCATTTACTACCTTTCCTTTTATTTCCACCACTTAGTCTCCTTCCGCACACTGCCTCGGCACACTTCATAACTTCCTACTTGAAACAGCCCCATTCTTCTTCCACTTCCTCCTCCACTTTCTCTTTCACTACATTCCACACATTTCTCACACTGGCCTTATACTTACAGTCTTTCTCTTCCTTATACAATTATTCACTTTTAGCACCTCTCTTCTCTTTCTCCACTTTTCTCCTACTCTCACTCTACTTTCCACTAAATAATGATCAGATATTCCACCACTAGCTCCTCTCAGTACATTCACATCCAATACTCTTCCAATCACCCTCAAGTTCAATACAACATAATTCATTATTGCTCTGTCAATTACTCTTCCATTATAAACTCTGACCCATGTATACTTGTGCACATCTTTCTTTTTAACCCTTTCACACACCATAAGTTTCAATAAGTTTTCTGTTCAGTGCTCATTTGTGAAATCTTGTCTCTGGCCAGAAGTTTTTTAGCTCGCCGAGATATCTTATTTCTCAGCTATTTTCCTTCCGCAAACCTACATTTATCATTATACATAGTTTATCAATGACTTCGTTATTTGCTGTAGTTTTTCATGAATCAAGTAAAAAAAAAAAGAGAAAAATAATTCATAGGAACGTTTACGGACATGGAAAATAAGTGTGCATAAAGAGACGCACAGTCTGAGTGATGAGTGAGTGAGACGGAAACTGTCGTTGTTTTATGCCTTGCCCTTAAATCCATGTCGGTGGAGAGGTTTGCTAATTAGTTCATTCATGAGAGAGTTAGGAAACTTATGCTTAACCTAAAACTTACGTCATTGGTGTGAATATAACTATTTTAAAATTATAGTTTTCTTCAATGGACACCAATGGCGTCATGGTGCACTTAGACCCTAAAATTTTATACACAATATTGGCGTCACTGTGCATGAGAGGGTTAAACACAGAATGAGCAATCAACATCTCTCTCTCAGTACACATTTCTATCATTTTATCTCCACTTTCATGCCTACCTGGTACTCCATACTTTCCAATTACACCATCCACTGGCTCACTCCCTACTCTAGCACTCAAATCTCCCATCAACACCACATTCATATTCATTACCAAGTTTTCCACACACTTGTTTAATTTCACCCCAAATTCTTCTCTTTCTTGGGCAATGCTCCCGCCCTTCCTCCAGGTTTGGAAGAAGACCTTGCTATATAATATGACTTCATACAAGTCAAATTTCTGCCTCCCAATGCCACTCCTTTCCTCCAGCCCATGGACCAGCAAGTCATTTCAAATGTTAAGCTCTATATGAAGGATCTTTTTGCTAGGTGTTTCCAGGTCACCAACGACACGGATTTGACCCTTCGTGAATTCTGGAAAGATCACTTTAATATCCTCCACTGCATTAGCCTCATTGACAAGGATTTTTTTTTTTTTTTATGTTCTCCCTTGAGGGTGAGCGGACCTTCCCTTTTTGGCCTGCAGGTGGGGTAAGATTTTGTTGATTGGAGGTGGTATTTGCTCTTAGGGCGAATGGGCTTGCCTATTTTGGTGCGGAGGTGGGGTGAAATCTGGTTATTGTTGGTGGTATTCACTCTTGAGGGCGATCGGACTTTCCTATATTGGCCCGCAGGTGAGGTTGTGCAAAACTGTAAAGACAGTGGAAAACATAAGTGTTCAGTTGAGGATTATTAGTTTACATCAAACAATTTAATGAATTCCAGTTATGGAGGTGAGAGAGAGTTATTACATGGTTATCTTGGTGGAGGGTATTGACTGATGATATTTAGTAGACTGTTCATGTAGTTGTTTGTTGCTAGTCTGATTATGGAGCTAGCAACATGAAGGGCATTTGGATTTTCGCTGGATGTTGCAGGGGCACCAGTTTTCTGTCGGATTTCTGAAAAGGAATCGCATTCGAGGATGTAGTGGAGCAGTGGATGTGGTGAGGCTACCTGGCAGAAGGTGCATTCCCTGATGATATCATCCACTGTTTGCCAGGTGCACTTGTACCCGAGTCTCAGGTGGTACACATTGACCGCCGTGCTCCATCGAAGGTTCTTAGGCAGGGTGATTCGCTGAAGATCAGTGGTGGCTTTGTACCACCAGGTGAAGGGGGAGCCAATGTCTGTGCACAGGCTGTGTTTAGTTATTAAGACGTTAAGGAGTGACTTGGTGGCTTTGTTTTTTATCTGTTGAATCATAGGAGGCAGGGATATTTGGATTTCTGCTCTAAGAGTGGCTTGTTTGGTGGCTTGATGGGCTTCCTCATTTCCCTTGATGCCAATATGGCTGGGAATAAAGGCAAGAGTGATGGCTTTTCCAAGGCTGGTTGTCCTGTGGTAGTGGCTGAGGATGGTGGTGATGATACATACATTGTCTCTGAGGATTGGCTTCTTGATGGCCTGCAAGGTGCCTTTAAAGTCAGAGAGAATTAGGGCATGGTCAGCTCCTTGCTGGATGAAGAAGTCGAGGGCATTGGCTATGGCAACAAGCTTAGTCTGGAGCGATGAGCAGGAGTTTGACAGTCTCTAGGATAGGACGTGGTTGCCGGTGGTGAAGGCGGCGGCTGAGGCTCCAGTTTCTTGATTTACTGAACCGTCAGTATAGACGACTTGAGAGTTCGGCCTGCTCCAGCTCTGAATTTTGTCCTTGTATATGTTTTTAAGGACAAGCGGGTTTGCCAAGGTTTTGGGGGTGTCAGGGAGCTCAATCTTTATGTCGAGTGGTTGGTTATTCCATGGGGGTGGGCATCGGTATGCAGGAAGCAGAGTGTCCTGTATCTTGGCTAGGATGTTCTCCCTGACTGGCAATGCTTGCAGGCTAGTGCAGACCTTGGCTGCCCAGGTTCTAGGATGGTGGTCGGGGTGGTAATTGAGGGCTGAATGGAGATTTGTGCCAGAGAGGCATTTATGTTGGGTCAGTCTTTGCTGACCTCTGAGTTTGAGTGGCATGAGTCCCGATTCCATCTGGATGTTTTCTCTCTTGGTCCACATGGGGGCTACTAGCATGGTACACATGGCGTTATTTTGAATGACTTCTATCTTGTCCCACTGTTGGTCTTTTAGTAGCCACAGTGAGGGACAAACATAGTCTATGAGGCTGCATATGGCTTGCACATAGAAGCTTTTGAGGATATTAAATGATGCACCATCGTAGAGGCCCGACATCTGAGGAAGGACTGCTTATTGCTGGCTGCATTTGTCACGCAAGTGTTGAATTTCAGGTCCAAAGGTTAGTTTGCCATCGATGATTACACCCAGGTATTGGTGCTTGGTAACCCAATCCACAGGCTCATTACCTATGACCAGATTAGTGTCTGGTCTCCACTGGTGGATGGGAAGGGCCTTGGTTTTGCAGGCATTGATTTTAACTCTGAGGGAGATGGAGGCTTGGTGAATCTTGGTGAGGCAGCATTGTGTCTTGTTGGAGCTTCTGTCACCTATTGTGATGAGGGCAAAGTCATCCGCATAATTGAAGACGTTGGCTCCATGTGGTAGTGCGATGTCCATGAGTTTTCCCATGAGACAATTAAAGAGGAAGGAGCTAAGGATTCCACCTTGGGGGGTCCCATTTTCGTGGTTTTTGTAGGTGGAGTAGTGCCCTTCTACTTTGACTCATGCAGTACGGTTTTGTAGACTGCTTGATCCATGAGAGAAGGTTACCTTTGATCTGCTTTGCGACGAGAGCTGAGAGTATCGCTGGCACATTGGCTACTTCAAAGGCCTTCTCTAGGTCTAGGAAAACAATGTATCCACGACAATTGTTGATATATGATAGCATGGAGGCTATGCATTCTGATGTGCCTAAGCCAGGCTGGTAGGCAAACATGTTTTCTGGGAAGGGTGGGCATTTCCAGCGGACTCTGTTAAGTACCATCTTTTCTGCCGTTTTGCTCAGGCAGGTTAGGAGGGAGATGGGGCGAGGGTTGTCAGGGTCCTGTGGTTTTGGGATGGGCTGAATGTCTGCTCTGTTCCATGAGGCTGGTCTGATTCTTCGTGTGTATGTTGAATTGATCAGAGAGAGCAGAGCAAGCTCCCCTTGGGGCCCCATATTTTGAATTATTGTGTATGTGATTCTATCAGCACCTGGGGCTGTGTTCTTAGAGCTTTTGCTTACTCTTAGTAGCTCAGTCATAGAGAAGGGGGCATCTGTTTCGTCTTCAGTGTTGATGGCCTCTTCTATTTCTTCCCATCTTGCCGTGGTGAGGTCCTGAAGAGTTGTTCTGGTGGCGATGGGGAGCTGGTTGGAGCTTGCTCTATCTGCGAATTTGACGGAGAGTTTTTCTGCTGCCCTGCTAGGATCCCTGTGGGGGATGATTTTAGGAGGTTTACCTATAGCAAAGGAGTTCATGCTCCTCCACTTCTGGCCCACAGAGGTGTGAGCATCTAGGGTGGAACACCACTCTAGCCATTTTTTCCTCTTGATGTTGCATGTCTCTTCATGGACATGTTCTTTGACTGCCTGGAGAGTGCGGTAGGAGTCTTCAGTGCGACGTTTCCTGTGCATTTTCCGGATGACGTTGAGCCGGTGATTGAGTTCTTTAACTCTGTCATAGTAGTACCATCTGTCCCGATGAGTGGTGTGTTGTGGTTTACAGAGGGGGGATGGAGTAGTTTGCTGCACCTTGCAGGGCATTGACTAGCTCGGCCTCTGCTTGGTTGATGTCTTTGGATGGTGAGTAGGCTGAAGACCAATTGCTGAAGTGCTCCTGGAATCGGCCCCAGTCGGCCTTCTTGAAATTCCATCGAGGGGGAGGAGCAGGGATTTGGAAGATTTCTGGAATTGTCAGCGTGAGATGGATCCCGTAGTGGTCGCTTGTGACCAGGGGATGAACTCTCCATGTTGCGTCTTGCCTTTGGGAGTTGGAGACAAAGGTGAGGTCCAGTAGTCCACCTCTGTCATGAGTTTGCTCATGATTGTTGAGAAGGGAGACGTCTTCTTGGTCGTCCAGCAGGCTCATGATGTGTCTGCCTGCAGCACAGGGGCGCTCATGCCTGAATCTTGCACTGTTTGTCAATTTTGTTTAATAAAATATAGGGGCCTTGTGGCTGGATCACTTCAGTTAATTGGAAAACTACAACACTTTATCACTAAAACTTCTTCCCAACTCTCGTGAGAGAGGGTGGTGCAAACAGAAAATATGCAATGGATCACCTCGGTTATGAGACACACCACAAAGTATGCTCAGCACCAACTGGTCTTTATTTCTCTTCCCAGCTCTCTTAAGAGAGGGAAAAGCAAACAGAATATAAATGCAATATTATAATTTGAACACTATCTATAGAATTATGGAACACACAATAATGTGAGTTCAACTAAACCAAAACAACACAAAAGCACAAAAAAAAAGGCAATCTTTCTGTTTCTCTCTCTGGCTCTCGTGAGAGAGGAAGAAAAGAAAACAGAGAGACTTAGGTTCGTTTTTTCCTTGTAGAAACTTCCACCTCAGATCAGGGAAGTAGTGGAGGAGGAGATATTCACTTCACTGGTAGGAAGAGGCTTCAACTACCTATCGCAAAAGAGATAAAAACGAGAAACTTGAACACTTTCTATTTCCCTTTCTCTTCCCAACTCTTATAAAAAGAGAGAATAGCAGGCAGAAATATTTAGGGTTATAGAACACATACAGTCACTTGTTTTCACTAAAACAAAAACGGGAACACAAAAACAAAACAAAAACATTCTTTCTGTTTCTTTCTCTGGCTCTCGTGAGAGAGGAAGAAAAGAAAACAGAGATACTTAGGTTCGTTTTTTTTCTTTGTAGAAACTTCCACTTCGGATCAGGGAAGTAGTGGAGGAGGAGGAAATCACTTCACTTGTAGGAAGAGGCTTCAACTACCTATTGGAAAAGAGACAAAAACAAAATAGAAATTTGAACACTTTCTATTTCTCTATCTCTTCCCACTCTTATAAAAGAGAGAGAAGAGCAGGCAGAAATATTTAGGGTTATAGATCACACACAGTCACTTTTTTTCACTAAAGCAGAGAAGGAAACACAAACGGAATAAAAAAAAAAGTCTTTCTGTTCTTTCTTTGGCTCTCGTGAAAGAGAAAGAAAGTGAACAGAGATACTTAGGCTCGTTTTTTGCAGAAACTTGGTCGGCTTCAACTGCTGGCAGAGAGGATGATGGTGGTCCTATCACTACTGGAGCTGGAATCATACTGTTGTGGAGAGTTAATCTGCTGGGCGGAGTCGGCTTCAACTGCTGGGTGGAGTCGGCTTCAACTGTTGGCTGTTGGCAGAGGGAGAGAGGAGAGGTCCAATCGCTACTGGAGCTGGAACTGGACTGACAAGGAATGGAAGGTCTCTTACTGCAAATTAAACTCCTCCTAAAGGAAACTTTGGCCAGATTGTGTGGCTGATAGAGATTTCGAGGGTTTCAAGCTATTAAAATTGTGAACGAAATTGTGGCAACAGGCAAAATTTTGGTCAACGAGGAGGATGTGGAGGAGCAGGTGGAGGGCCACAAACAAGAACTCACCACCGAAGAACTAATAGTTGCAACGTGAACAGGTTAAGACTCTCCAAGAGAAGCAATCAGCAGAGGAGGGGGATGAGAGAATAAAGGTTTCAAGAGAAAAATTCAAAGAAATTATTAGTAAGTGGAGTGATGTGCAGGCTTTCATTGAGGCTCATCACCCAGACAAAACTGTGAGCAACAGAACAGTGAACATTTTAAATGACAATGTGATGTCTCATTTTATAATAATCTATCAGCAAAGAAAAAGAAAAATTTTTCTGGATCATTTTCTTGAGCCAGAGAACCACCATCCAAGAGAGAACATAGAGAGAGAACACCAGAAATGCAGCCTGTACCTGAACAGTTGCTCAACAATTTTATGGAAGGGGACTATCCTTCAAAGGAGTCTTCCTCCTCCTCCTCCTCCACGTGTGCCAGCAACAATTAACCACAAATGTACATACAGTAAGGTACCAAGTTTTATTTTAGCATAGTAGAATTTTTTTTTTTATTATTAATGTAATTTTCCTACTACAGGTGTAGCTATACATGTTTATACCCATAAACAAAGTTAAAAAGATATCTTTCTGGGGCTGGGACACGGATTAATTTCTTTAACACGCATTTCATTGGGAAAAATAGTTTCGAGTTTTTAACTTTTCAACTCTTGAACAGGGTTTAGGAACAGATTAAGTTCGTGACTAGAGGTACCACTGTATGTATATATATATATATATATATATATATATATATATATATATATATATATATATATATATATATATATATATATATATATATATATATATATATATATATATATATATATATATATATATATATATATAATTAGATAATATATATTTATTGAGACAAAGTCAAGAAAAATATAAGAATAATGATAGAGGATGGATATTTATTTCACCTTGAGAATGTATAATTCTATATGCACATTCTTTTTATTTCAGAAAGATGAACCCACCAGCATCACGTAAACAGATTTCCAAGAAATGGGTTCATTACATATTGCAGGAAAATATGAGAATGAAAAGTAACTCCTCTACTATTCCTGAAGTAACAATCAAGGAATTCAAAGTTGGTCAAGGTAAACTTGGCAAGTACTGCATATAAAACTTATAAGCAAATAAAATTTATCCCTTTATTTCATATATTATGAACAATTTAAACACTAATTAAGTAAAACGTAATAAAAGAATTCTAACTTTCATACTGCACACCAAGTTGAATGATTATTTCATAGCTATGTGATTAATCCACAGTATACTCAAGGCAACTCTAGAATCCCTGCCTGATGATAAAAACGTGCTTCAATTAGAAAACGAATTTTCAGTAAGATGGATCTTATAATCAGAAACTTTAACAAAATATGCATAACGATAAATAAAAAAGTAGTTTTTATACTACAACGAGTCATAAGACAATCCACTCATATGCATAGTATGAGACTGGGCTTCTTGGTATTTTATTTATACTGTAATTACATACTTCTTACAAGTAACTGATGGAAAAAAGGGATAAAAAGTAAAGAGTTGGTATTCCTTCCTCCTCAAGATTTTCTTTCTAGCTAAAATCACAAAACCTGAGGAGGCAAAGATAATCAGGATATGTTGGAGCCCCTTCACTGCATTCTCAAAGTAGTAACCAGCTTTCTAGCTAAGTAGGTTATATCTCATTGAAATAAAAAATATGTCACTTTATTACTTACAAGATATAATGTATTATTTTTAAATTCCAGGTACAAAACCCGGAGAAGGGTATCAGTCTGAATTAGTCACTCTAGACATCATAGCATCTCACAATACAGATGACCAACAAATACTACCAGATGTTGAATACCACTACATGATCAAATTTTTTTCCAAAGAAGTCCACAGCAGGGAAACCAATAAGAGATATAATAGTCATTTAAAGGAGCATGCTATCTACACTGAAATAATTAAAGACCTAAATAACTTCCAAGCTGCCATAACTGGTGATAAGTTCCCAATACACATTCCAGATTTGATCTATGGCAAAGCCAATAAAACGGAATTTATTCTAGTAATGGAAAACATAAAAACTACTGGCTACACTACAAATGATAAGTATGAAGGGCTCGATTATGAAAAACTAAAGGAAGCCATTGTTCAGATTGCTAGACTTCATGCAATTTCATATGCATATGATAAATCTCATAATATTTTGCAGACTTATCCCTTTTTGGAAGAAAACAATGAAATGCTCGTAGTATATGAATGCTTTTGTATTATGGTGCTAGATTACATGAGAGAACTTTTCAGTATCAATAAAGAGCTGAAATACCTCGCTAAAAAGGTTGAAATCTCTAAGGATAGAATCCTTATGAAACTTAAAGAATGTCTTAGGTCATCTGAAAACCACCATGTCCCAAACTGCATTATACACGGGGATTGCTGGAGTGGCAATTTCATGTTCAAAAATGAGGAAAAATTAACATGTATGGACACTGATAGAGCTGATGAACCACGGTGTAGAGTGGTTGACTGGGGAAATACAGGATGGGGATCACCCATAAAGGATCTCCAGTACTTAATATATGTCTCCACTACTGTTGAAACACGAAAGGAACACTTAGAATCCATTCTCCAGCTGTATTATGATACTTATGTTGACATTACAACAAGAATGAATGTTTTAGTTCCTGACTGGAGTTACAATAGCTTCCACAGAGAATGGAAAAACCAATCAGTGTATGGATTTTGTATAGGATTAATCCTAAATACATTAACATTGAGTAAACTACATCCATGGGTATACAACAATCAGCCATCAGTCTTAGATAACACAATGTGCTTCCCAACAAGGATGTTGATTGAAGGGTTAAAGTTAGGTATGTATAAGCTAATGGTACCAATTATGTCAAAACCCTCTGCAGTGAAACATTTATCAGGCATGTATAAAATGTCGTTTAAGACTACGAAAGAAGAGCTCCTCTCAGGAAAAAATAAGGCCCTTAATAAGAGACTAATTGACTTGTTTCAAGAAGCAGATGAAAAGGGACTTTTGGACTAATAAATAGGATGTAACTGTATGTTCTTATTAACTAAAATACCTTTTAGGAACTGCATGTTCCGACTGGCAAAACACATTCTTAAAATAATAACTGGTTTTAATATACAATACATACTTGAGTATAATAGCATAAATACATCACAACCTATTTCAGTAAAATTAATAAGTAAAATACGAAATACAAATAGAAATGTAAGATAGATTTTAATAAGCTTCATTGATACTCTTGATACCGCTTACTATTTTACACTATACATAAGTACATATATAGGATGTATGTTTAATAGTATCTTGAAACTAATTTAAATTTCAATTACCATTTATTGTGATGCAAATAATGTATGATACAACCTACCTTACTAAGAATGTGAACAAAACTAGTTCATGTTTTAAGTTTCAAACTTATACCACATGTTTCCCTACTATACCCTAGTCCAATCATATGGGCTTGGTGATACTAATTTAAGTAAGTTAAATTGTGTATTATTCTGCACCAATACATTTTACCCCATCATTACCTTTATATTTTTATTACTCAAATCCCTCGATTTAACAGACTTAATGGGGTCACTCTGGCCCCTTAAATCTAACTGTCTGTTGCTTCCGAATAAGAGTCTGTAGAGGCAACAATTACATTATGAAAAGAAGAGGAAAATACCTTTAATCAAGCACTATATCGAACCAACATCCAATGTGATAATGTAAAATACCTATGTACTGAAAATTTTATAAATTAAAGTTTTTTTTTTAGAGAGAGAGAGAGAGAGAGAGAGAGAGAGAGAGAGAGAGAGAGAGAGAGAGAGAGAGAGAGAGAGAGAGAGAGAGAGAGAGAGAGAGAGAGAGAGAGAGAGAGAGAGTCAATAAAAAAAATACCATTATCATATTTTCTGTTGTATAGGAGGTAGCTATACAGCAAAGAGGAGCAGCCAACAGACAATTCCTCTTTCTAAATTTTTGGCCTTTCTGAGAGATAACTGATATATGGAAATATGATCAGAATTCCCAATGTTACTAAGCTTGTGAAAAGAAAATACTTAAACAAGGGTCAAGAAGAAAAAAAAATACCACTACCATATTTTCTGTTGTATAGGAGGTAACTATACAGCAAACAGGAGCAGTCAACGTGCAATTCCTTTTCCTAAATTTATAAACTTTCTGGAAGCTAACTGATATATGGGAAAATTATCAATAACCAAAAAACCTCAACATTAGTCCTCATACAGTTTTGGCCCCCCTGCTAACTTTATGGAGATGTGGTGCTATGATTTTGTATTTGAAATTATTAAGTAGTTACAGGAAGCTCACATGTGCATGGAAACTTCTTGTCGTAAGGCATATTGCTTCACAAGGCATTTCAGACATGCCTAAAAGTGCCGGGTGGCAGTGACGCCTATGATGCCCCACCAATCGCCATGAGTAGTTACAAAGAGTCAGTTAGAGACCAGCCTTGTCAGGAGCAGACGTGACGTTCACAGCTTAGCTAGCCTCCCCCTTGGGGGTGGGAATCTGGAATTGTTTGTGACAGAAGCTGTAGTAATGGGAGCTCTGAGGAACAAGTGTAATTTAGAAATATATACATATAAAGAAGATGCTTTTCACCAACCATGCTACCAAAAGAAAGAACACCACAATTATTGGTGTAAAATAGTGGGATGAAAATCCCACCCTGTTGATAACCCTTGTGTGAAATAGTAATCCCACGACACTGGTGGCAACTAGAGGGATTACACCACGACATTTGGTGTCATCCAGTGGGATAATAGTCACACGACATTCTGCTAGTGACCCACTCTGGGAATTACTGGGAAGGGTGTCTTGTTGGCCAGTTTAAATTATAACTCTATGCGAATCCAAAAATATTTGATGGTCGACCTAAATGAAAATGAAAACATATTTCTTTCATTCCATTACTTTAAGGTAAAAAAAAAAAAAAAAAAAAAATTCAACAGAGAAAAATTATGAAGTTGGTCAACTTATTAATTTCTATAAGTTTGTCCTAATAACTGCATTTTAGTGTAAGCAATGAATTTCTGGTAGATTACTACAAGTTCACTGGTTCTGGCCCTGTTTATGATACGCCTTCTGTATATTAGTATGATTTGTTAACACTTAACATTATAATATTCTTGTTTACAAAGATAATGTATGGCTTCGTTAAGGACATGCACATTTTAAATATAAATACATTACTAATAAACTTTTAATAATTTTGAAATATCTTTTGATACTACTAATCCATCTATATCATGACAAATGTCTATCACTAGCATCCCATATCAGTCACAGTCTTTATTTCCAGCCATTTACTTCTGTAATTCACTTCAGTCCACTAATTACAAAAAAAGAAAATATAATCATGCACTTCCAAAATGGTTTACCTATAAACATGGAAGTTACAATATGAAGTGGGAAATATTTGAATTATGAGGACAGCTGAAGGATAAAAACCATGCTGCCTTAATTACTTTTTATTTCAAATTTAAATTTACCCTAGTTCGAGGCTTCAGGTTACGATGCTTATGAGCTAAACAACATGTCCTGCTCTCATCATCATCATAGAGCAAACTATACACATAAACAAACCAGTGCATAATCACAAAATATTCTGTTACGCAACTGGACAATGAGAAATTTATATTTTTTTAGAATATTTGCAAACAACGCATTTCTCTTTGTCTCCAGACATCTTATCAAGAACCTCTCTGGTGGAGTTGAAGCAAATCTGGGATCTAGTCTCTTTTAAACAAGAGACAGAACTAATAATTCCACTTTGGTAATCAAATTTTCTGTCTCTAAAGATAATGAAGGCTAGACCCCAGCCTGTGGAGATTCCCGAAAGAAGCTCCTCTTCCTTCAGTCATATCAAGCCATCCCTCTTCATTCAATCTCTCTCAAGCAGAGTGAGCAATTGCATGAATTAGAATTCCCTATAGGGGGTGAATCATTCCTACATTGACATGCATCTCTACACTTGTCTATGCCATACAGATTGACCAATACCTCATAAATTGACCAATTTTACATTAACTGATGACGTGTATCTTTCAAGTGTATATATCATCCCATTTGTTGGTGTGTTTGTTTACACATAAGAACCTTATTTCATTTTTTTATCTGGTATTAAACATAGATTGTTTGTTAATTAAATATATTATGTATATATACTGTACAATTAACAAAAGTTACGTGGCATATATTCTCCGTACCACACCTTATTATTGTATCAACCTCCTGCGAGGCGTCAACGAAGTGGGGGAGTTGAGGGGAGAATAACTTCTCCCCAAACTTTCCTTTCTTGACGTCGGCTACCCCCCAATTTAAGGGGGAAACAGCCACGGTATATGTATGTATGTATGTATGTATTAATATTCCCGACAGCCGTCGTAACAAGGTTTTCATTGTAAGCTGGAACACTCCTAAATACGAACCTATGTCCCCCACCAATGCTAAAAGAAAATACTCTAAAACAGAAACATAAACTAAGTTCTTAATGTTAGACATAAACATAGTAAAAGTACACTATACAATACTGCTTACCTTTATTCCTATACTTGGCTTGCATCATCAGCCCCATATCCAACTTAGGAGCCTTAACTTTTCAGCATTTAGCTCTTTATGCATGTATGTCTTCAACACCATATCGACATGTATCGCATTAGGCAGCAAATATATACCAAAGTATATATATATATATATATATATATATATATATATATATATATATATATATATATATATATATATATATATATATATATATATATACCGTGGCTGTTTCCCCCTTAAATTGGGGGGTAGCCGACGTCAAGAAAGGAAAGTTTGGGGAGAAGTTATTCTCCCCTCCACTCCCCCTCTTCGTTGACGCCTCGCAGGAGGTTGATACAAGGGGGGAGATTCCCAGTCCCCCCGCCCCGCCCACTTTTAGTCGCCTTTTACGACACGCAGGGAATACGGTGAGGCTATTCTTTGATATTATGCCCGCCCCACAGGGCACAAATATAAAAGGCCCCATGTGCTCCTTATTATCGTCTCCAACCAACCGCTCAATGGCAAAGCCCCTGCTGGGCTAAGGATGATGATGGGATGGCCAAGAGTGCGCCGCCGCGTCCTCGTGTGGGAAACCTCTTGGGGTTTGCGGGAGTAATCGGCCGCCGCTGCCTGTCTACTACAGCAGCAAGATTTTTGGCAGGCCTTTGGCCCTCCCGACTTCTAGGTCTGGCTTCAGGGAACGCGCCACCAACGAGATTTTGGCGGCACGAACTCCCCAATACGCTCCCAAGCAGACTAGGGAGATGGATGACTAGATGACACTCGTCTTGGAGTGGCCACGGCACTTGGGAGTGCCATCGCCGCAATGTGCGTTCAACTACACTTAAGAATGAATATACAGTACTTACGTTGTGTAGATGAGGTCACTGAAGGAAGACTCTGTATGTCTTCAACACCATATCGACATGTATCGCATTAGGCAGCAAATATATACCAAAGTATATATATATATATATATATATATATATATATATATATATATATATATATATATAATATATATATATATATATATATATATATATATATATATATATATATATATATATATATATATATATATATATAATATATAATATATAATATATATATATATATATATATATATATATATATATATATATATATATATATATATATATATATATATATATATATATATATATACCGTGGCTGTTTCCCCCTTAAATTGGGGGGTAGCCGACGTCAAGAAAGGAAAGTTTGGGGAGAAGTTATTCTCCCCTCCACTCCCCCTCTTCGTTGACGCCTCGCAGGAGGTTAATACAAGGGGGGGGATTCCCAGTCCCCCCGCCCCGCCCACTTTTAGTCGTCTTTTACGACACGCAGGGAATACGGTGAGGCTATTCTTTGATATTATGCCCGCCCCACAGGGCACAAATATAAAAGGCCCCATGTGCTCCTTATTATCGTCTCCAACCAACCGCTCAATGGCAAAGCCCCTGCTGGGCTAAGGATGATGATGGGATGGCCAAGAGTGCGCCGCCGCGTCCTCGTGTGGGAAACCTCTTGGGGTTTGCGGGAGTAATCGGCCGCCGCTGCCTGTCCTACTACAGCAGCAAGATTTTTGGCAGGCCTTTGGCCCTCCCGACTTCTAGGTCTGGCTTCAGGGAACGCGCCACCAACGAGATTTTGGCGGCACGAACTCCCCAATACGCTCCCAAGCAGACTAGGGAGATGGATGACTAGATGACACTCGTCTTGGAGTGGCCACGGCACTTGGGAGTGCCATCGCCGCAAAGTGCGTTCAACTACACTTAAGAATGAATATACAGTACTTACGTTGTGTAGATGAGGTCACTGAAGGAAGACTCTGTATGTCTTCAACACCATATCGACATGTATCGCATTAGGCAGCAAATATATACCAAAGTATATATATATATATATATATATATATATATATATATATATATATATATATATATATATATATATATATATATATATATATATATATATATATACCGTGGCTGTTTCCCCCTTAAATTGGGGGGTAGCCGACGTCAAGAAAGGAAAGTTTGGGGAGAAGTTATTCTCCCCTCCACTCCCCCTCTTCGTTGACGCCTCGCAGGAGCCCCGCCCACAGGAGCCCCGCCCACTTTTAGTCGCCTTTTACGACACGCAGGGAATACGGTGAGGCTATTCTTTGATATTATGCCCGCCCCACAGGGCACAAATATAAAAGGCCCCATGTGCTCCTTATTATCGTCTCCAACCAACCGCTCAATGGCAAAGCCCCTGCTGGGCTAAGGATGATGATGGGATGGCCAAGAGTGCGCCGCCGCGTCCTCGTGTGGGAAACCTCTTGGGGTTTGCGGGAGTAATCGGCCGCCGCTGCCTGTCTACTACAGCAGCAAGATTTTTGGCAGGCCTTTGGCCCTCCCGACTTCTAGGTCTGGCTTCAGGGAACGCGCCACCAACGAGATTTTGGCGGCACGAACTCCCCAATACGCTCCCAAGCAGACTAGGGAGATGGATGACTAGATGACACTCGTCTTGGAGTGGCCACGGCACTTGGGAGTGCCATCGCCGCAATGTGCGTTCAACTACACTTAAGAATGAATATACAGTACTTACGTTGTGTAGATGAGGTCACTGAAGGAAGACTCTGTATGTCTTCAACACCATATCGACATGTATCGCATTAGGCAGCAAATATATACCAAAGTATATATATATATATATATATATATATATATATATATATATATATATATATATATATATATATATATATATATATATATATATATATATATATATATATATATATATATATATATATATATATATATATATATATATATATATATATATATATATATATATATATATATATATATATATATATATATATATATATATATATATATATATATATATATATATATATATATATATATATATATATATACCGTGGCTGTTTCCCCCTTAAATTGGGGGGTAGCCGACGTCAAGAAAGGAAAGTTTGGGGAGAAGTTATTCTCCCCTCCACTCCCCCTCTTCGTTGACGCCTCGCAGGAGGTTAATACAAGGGGGGGGATTCCCAGTCCCCCCGCCCCGCCCACTTTTAGTCGCCTTTTACGACACGCAGGGAATACGGTGAGGCTATTCTTTGATATTATGCCCGCCCCACAGGGCACAAATATAAAAGGCCCCATGTGCTCCTTATTATCGTCTCCAACCAACCGCTCAATGGCAAAGCCCCTGCTGGGCTAAGGATGATGATGGGATGGCCAAGAGTGCGCCGCCGCGTCCTCGTGTGGGAAACCTCTTGGGGTTTGCGGGAGTAATCGGCCGCCGCTGCCTGTCTACTACAGCAGCAAGATTTTTGGCAGGCCTTTGGCCCTCCCGACTTCTAGGTCTGGCTTCAGGGAACGCGCCACCAACGAGATTTTGGCGGCACGAACTCCCCAATACGCTCCCAAGCAGACTAGGGAGATGGATGACTAGATGACACTCGTCTTGGAGTGGCCACGGCACTTGGGAGTGCCATCGCCGCAATGTGCGTTCAACTACACTTAAGAATGAATATACAGTACTTACGTTGTGTAGATGAGGTCACTGAAGGAAGACTCTTTAATTGCAAAATACATCTGATAATATCAGACATATATACCTCTTTTTGTTTTTGACACTATCCATATGGAACAAAAAACAAGCTGGCAGATATGGCAGACAAACGCAAGTACATGAATTAATATATTCAACGAAATTTGGGTTTTGTAAAGATGAGTAACCTTCAAAGGCCTATGTAAAGTTAAAGAACCCCGTAAATTGTTAGAACACAATGGGGTTACTATATATATATATATATATATATATATATATATATATATATATATATATATATATATATATATATATATATATATATATATATATATATATTATAGTTCAGCATCAGAGAGGAATTTTGAGCTATGAAGACAGCTTGTTTCAGGCACCAAGGCCAAGCAAGAATAAAACAATCTTTGACGAGGACAGTCGCCTGGAAAAGGATATTTGATCCTTTCTGGAAGTGGAACTTCTTGGTTCTCGTCTTTTTTCACGTGATTTAATTCCGGAAGGATTTGCTTAATAACCAGACGATGAAGGATGCCCTTCCAAAGCTCGTAAACTTCTCTTACTACTACGGCAATGAGAACTTCATGTTGAAAATAGCATCCAGCGAAGACACTTGTACCTCCATGGGAGTGGAATCTCTCTATGCAAGTCTTCCAAGTTGATATCTGAAACAAGCTGTCTTCATAGCTCAAAATTCCTCTCTGATGCTCAACTATAATATAAATGTTCCAGAGTTACCTTCTCTTACAATATATATATATATATATATATATATATATATATATATATATATATATATATATATATATATATATATATATATATATATATATATATATATATATATATATATATATATATATATATATATATATATATATATATATTTTCCATTTTTGCCAGGGTTGAACAGCTTAACACCAGCAAATGAGCACAAGAACAATAATATGGCATACGAGCAGGAAGTGAGCTATATTTCTTCCCCCCCTTTCCCATTTTCTCAGCAGGACAATGTTTTTGCTTTCTCATGAATCAACAGGAGGATCACTGGGATGTGCCGTTGATGCTGGTCATCCACCCAAAGCACTAATAACCTCTTCATTTCAATCATGTTGAAAGTGTGTTATCACAGAGAATGAGCATGAGAAACAATATGTCAGTAGTGGTAGTAGTAGTAGGGTGGGATATGCCTTTGTAACGGCTCCCAAGTCTTGGTTTGTTTTGCTATGTTGTTTGTGCGTTTTTTTTTTATTTGGTTTCTTTTTCTACAAATTCTTTTTATATTTTTTTTCTTTCTTTGACGTCTTTTTCACTACAATATCTAAATAACAATATATTAGCAATTATTTCAATTTTCTTTTCTATATATGGTTGTGCTAAAAAAAAAAAAAACTATATTCGGTTGTTATTTGTGCATATGTTTCACAAAATAGTAAGGATAATGATTGGTGAGAGTTCATAATCATTTACTAATTTTTCTGTTTCTATTTTTATTCTTTGGCTTCTTTCGGGGTTATTTGTAGCTAAATATACTAGTATTATGATAAATCTAAAGCTTTACATAATACAGTCTACTATTAGTACATCACAGTGATTCGATATTTTCTTTTCTAATCTAAAGGTGGGGTTATTTTTGTACAAGATCATTAATCCTTCTCCTTTGGTATCTTCGAGATTCCCTACAATATCAACAACTTATGTATTATCTTTAAATCTATTTTTTTTTTATTTGAGTTGGGTTTCCGTTATACAATAAATTGTTTTATCACATAGTTGCTCTTCTAAATCTATACTTTTAACTTGTGTGAGTCCTTGAGCGTTTATTAATTTTACATATAAATCTACATTTGTACTTTATTCTACATCTACGTATTTTTTTTTTTTTTTTTTTTTTTTTTTGGTGCTTCTTTAATGAAATTTCCTTTGCATTAGTTTTCCCCTATGGATGTACCATCCTTATTCGCCTTTTTCCCTTTTCTCTCTAGTTCATTTCTCAGTTTTTTGTCAGCTTCTCTTTGCTTTGGGGTTAAGTCTGGTACTATTGAGATGGATTTCTATTCTTCTTTTTCTGTGTTTTTGAGATTTTTTGCTTTTTTCAGTATACCCCGTTTCGATTTTGCTTCTCTGAGTTTGACTAGGAGGGGTCTTGGTTTGTTTGGCCTGTGTTCAGGTAAATCAGACCTGTTGCTTCCATCATGCTTGGGCCTAGCCTTATTTTCTGGCTCTTTTCCCAACATTATTACTTCCATTATTTCAAAATCCCTGATTTTTATTTCTCTTTCAAATATATCATAGCATGCTGCTTTATCGTATTGTATTTTTTCATCAGCTATTTCACTATTTGATTCTTTGAGGTTGAAAATGATCAGATTCGGTTGTTTTCTTTCAATTTCTCGCTCTTCTTTCATGTCATCTATGATTTCGTGTTTGACTTCTATTACATTATCACCTTTAAGGCTCTCCATCTTGGTCTCTAATTGGTTTAGCCTGTCTTTGAGTTCTTCATTTTCTAGCCTAAGTTTGTTGTTTTCATCTTTCAATCTCATTTGTTCCTTTCTTATTCCCGATATGTTTCCATTACATTGTCTGCAGAACCAGCTTAGTTTGAAGTCCTCGCTACTTAACAGTTTATATTCTGGTCCACCTACTTTTTCACATCCACTATGGAACCATCTTTCACACCACTCACAATGTAGACCATGCTGGTTGCTCCTGACGTCGACATCACATGTGTCGCATCTTGCGTTTTCTTTTACTTGGGTGTTTCTTTTTCCTGTCATATCTTCACGCATTCAAAGCAATCCTGGAAACAGCAAAGATACGTGAACCTCACGGAAAAACACTGTTTTTATGTTCTTATTTTAGTTCATGATACAGTACAAACATCAACAAGACTCAAATTGTTGTGATGAATTTATCACTAAACATCCAACCATATATAACAATTATCTATACTAAATTAGAATGAATGTCAAGTATATATATTCAACACTTAAATCTATATATCGAAAACAGTTCATAAACGCTTTTTCATACACAAATTCACTAAAGTTCCTCAACAACAAATTCACTCTGCACAAACAAACGTCATTTTATACACACAAGAGTGAACTGCGTGATGATTCTTCTTCTTCTCAGGCTAATGCCGTGTGACGACGTATTCTTTCGCCAACTTCAACAAACTTTTTCACATAAAAATCATATTTACGGCTATGTATTGGTAATTTTGTAAATAGATTAAATCTGATTCCTTAAAATAACCAAATATAAGCAAATAAATAAATAAAACCATTAACTTGTATATATGGGTGTTGTAGTAAAACTATGTTTATTACTGTTTACAAGAGTCTGCCTAATAAAAAAAATTCGAAATTCTACTACTCTATAATAGACATTTAAAATATGGTTGTAATGATTTGTATTCACGTAACATCATATCTTCAATTCATATTATACTTATTCAATAAAAAAAAATGAAATTGCTATTTAGAAATAACAAATATTTCTACCATTTCTACTAAAGTATATTAAACTGATACATGTAAATTTATAATGTTGTATTTTCTGAAACAATACTTACCAAAAAAATTCACTTGGCAACGAAATGAAAAGTGAAAAATAGCTACAGTATATGACAATATACCAGATCAGTTATTTTTTACAAATCAAGAACAAATAACTTACAACTGAATAACAGAAATAGACACAAGAACGATTATACAAACTGTTTAATGTGTGAAAGTGTTTAATGTGTGGTGTACAGGTTACAACAAATTGAGAGCCTGAGAACCCTTGCTCAAACAGCAATATATTCAGGATGCAGAATACCTAATGGGACAGTTACTATTTGAAAAAGACAAAAGAAAAAACAGGAAATTTTATAAATATTTTTGGGAAAGGGAAACCAAAAGGACAACATAATAAGAATGCATTTTAAAGAGAAGCACTGTTGTGAAGGCATTGCTTCTCAACTTGAACCAGAACCTGATAAGATGTGTTTGGTAATTTTGTGAAGAAATTTAATAGAATTCCTTCAAATAAGCAAATACATAAACAAATAAATAAATAAAGCCATTAACTTTATATATACGAATACAACAGTACTGCTAGCTGTGTATTCGTCCACCATGCTCACAAATTGTTCAGCGCCTGAAGTTTGTATTTACCAAACACACCAGGTAGGTAAAAATATTTATTTATTAATATTTAATTATAATATATGGGCCTTTATTGTAAGGGCAGAACATCGTAACTCATGACCACGTAACCCGGGGACTCCCTGTATAGCATATATATATTTTGATATACAGTGATCCCTCGTTTATCGCGGGGGTTCAGTTCTGGGACCACCCGCGATAGGTAAAAATCCGCGAAGTATCAGCACCTATATTTATTACAGGTATTTTACATTTATTTTTACCTTTACTGTATAAACCCTCACTGCACTGTTAACAACACACCCTTTACTTTATTAATAACAGCGTCCAAGCGTAAAATTATATGAGTGTGACAGGCAAGTTTACCATAAATAACAGCGAGCAAGCGTATAGCTATATGAACGTGATAGGTAAGCTTACCGTGAATGACGTGATGATGACGTTTACATACTGCACAGACAATGACAGCTTTACGGCTGCTCTTTGCGAGAGAACATGGTAATGGGGAGTTGCTGTCGCTGTTTCTTCCTTTGTGCGAAGATGTTCTTGTAAGAAGTCATGGCATCGTCGATAATATTGCAGAAGTGCACCGAACGAACCACATCATCGTCATAATCCTGCAACAGTAGTTGGAGTTCTTTCACCATGTTATACATAGCTGCGAGCCGTTCAAGTGTAAGGCCAGGTTCTTCTACTTCATTGTGCACTTGCTGTTGTTGTTCTTCCTCTTCTTCGCTCGCTGATTTTGTCATTGCCACCAAGTCTTCATCAGTCAACAGATGCGAGTGGCAGTCGATCAGTTCACTGACGTCTTCGTGAGTCATATCTTTAAAGCCTTCTCATCCTAGAAATGCAGCCAACTTCACAGTTTCCTCAGATGCTGAGTTATGCACTTCGTTAGGAGCGAATCCCTTGTAGTTGTGGATGACTTCGGGCCACAATTTCTTCCAGCTGGCATTGATTGAGGCCGGCTTCATCTCCTTGAGTACATTCTGAATATTTTGAAGGATGCAGCAATCGTGTAGTTACACCAGTATGTCTTCAGTGCGCATTCTTTGTCCGCATTCATGGAGTCAACCAGGTTCGCAGTGATATCGTATTCGGTTGCAGGAACTCTACCTGAACACCGTCATAATGGAGATCAGTTGCGTGGCCACCAGCATTATCCATCAACAGAAGGACTTTAAATTCAAGGCCCTTCTCCGCAACATAAACTTTGACCTGAGGGATAAAGCATTGGCAAAACCAGTCCGATGTGAGGCTTTTTATGATCCAGGCCTTAGGGTTATGCATCCAATACATTGGCAGCAGATTCTTGTTGTTATTCTTCAAAGCCCAAGGATTCTTTGACTTGTAGATGAGCCCTGGATTTAACATAAATCCTGCTGCATTCCCGCACATGACGAGGGTAACACGGTCTTTGTGCGCTTTAAATCCTGGGGGGGGCTTTAGCGTCTTCATTGAAAAGAAAAGTGCGAGACGGCATTCTCTTCCAAAATAAACCAGTCTCATCCATGTTGAACACTTGCTCTGGAGCATAACCACCTTCTTCGATAATTTTCTTGAAGTCGTTGTTCACATAATCTTCACCTGCAGCTGTATCTACAGAGGCAGCTTCGCCATGCACTGAAACGATCTTTAGGCTAAAGCGTTATTGAAATTTGGTGAACCATCCCTTGCTAGGAACGAACGATGGTTTCCTCGGTGGAGAATCGCTGGACGGTTCTGGTTGTGGGTCTTCCATTTCTTCTTTCTCCTCCTCCTCATGGTTGCCACTGTCGTCGTCGGGTTCGTTAGCAGCGAATGTCTTATGCAGCTTCTTCGCCTTTGTTTATATGATACTGGTGTCTAAGCTGATGTTCTTCCTGCAATCAGCAATCCACAGGGCCAAAGCAGATTCCATCCACACTATTATCTTATTGCGGGGTGTTATGACCCTCTTCGCTGTTTTGTTAAAAGTAAGAGTCACTGTCTTCCTGATATTCACCTCTTCCTTCTTGATGTAGCGAACAGTAGATTCGTTGAGGAGATGGCGGCCGACAGCCGAGAACCTTCTTCCTTCCTTCAGCATATCTAACAGTTTTACCTTATCTAATATGGTCACCATCTTCCTTTGCCGCTTAGGCTCACTACCAGAATCCTTAGAAGATGAAGGACGCTTGGGCGGATTGCAGGGCTTGAAATACACAAGCAAAAGTTTCACAAAAAATACAAGCACAACGTATTAAGAGGCACAATGCAAACAGTGCATACGTGAGTAACTGAATGTGTGAGGCGAAACAATGGAAGATGCTGGAAGAATCAAGCTTCAATCAAAAAGCCAAGCAGACACCAGTATACAGAACACAATTCTGTGATTCAGCGTCTCCCACCCATCAGCCAATAGCATCCTGTGTACTGTGCTATCTCACACAGGTGCAACTCTTTGCGTTTTCCAAGACGTCGATACCGGTATCGTATTCTATATGGTGCAATACTGCGAGCTACATGTTTAAATTTATGTTTTTTAATATTTTTTACTGTTTTATTATTCTTAGGCTAGGATATACTTTTTTTATCAATAAAATAATGAAAATACTGAAAATTTTAATATGTACTATCTCATGTAGGTGCGACCCTTTTTGTTCTCCAAGACACCGATACCAGTATAGTATTTTATATGGTGCAATACTGTGAGTTAAATGTTTAAATTTCTGTTTTTTACTATTTTTTACTGTTTTATTATTCTTAGTCTAGGAAATACTCTTTTTTATCAATAAAATAATTAAAATACTGGTTCCGGTTTTACGTCACGGACTCCCTTTTCTACCAAGGGCTAGGACGGTTGCCTTCTTGCGAAGGACTTATTTTGGCAGATGTAATCGATACCCTGGGTGCATGCCCTTGCTAACCTCAGACCGTGACGGGGCACGAACCCTCGACCTGCTGCCTCATAGTCGCGGACGCTACCGCTTGAGCCACAGTGAAAATACAGGAAATTTTAATATATCCACATATTGGGGATTTCCGCGATACAGTGCTCCCTCGTTTATCACGGGGGTTTAGTTCCGGGACCTGCCGCGATAGGTGAAAATCCGCGAAGTAGGAGCACCATATATACACAGGTGTTTTACATTTATTTTTACCTTTACTGTATAAACCCTCCACGCAACGTTAACAAACCACCCTTTACTTAATCAATAACAGCGTGCAAGCGTACATTTATATGAATGTGATAGGTAAGCTTACCGTGAATGACGTGATGATGACGTGTACATACTGCACAGTCAATGACAGGTTTACGGTTGCTTTTTGGGAGAGAAGAAGATGGTAATGGGGAGTTGTTGTTGTTGTTGTTTGTTTCTTCTTTTGTTCGAAGATGGTCTTGCAAGCAGTCATGACATTATCAACAATATTGCAGAAGTGCACCGAACGAACCATATTATCATCATATTCCTGCGACAGTTGTTGTAGTTCTTTCACAGTGTTATACCTGGCTGCAAGACGTTTGAGTGCAAGGCCAGGTTCTTCGACTTCTTCGTGCATTTCCTCTGGTTGTTCTTCCTCTTTTTCGCTCACTGATTTTGTCATTTCCTCCAAGTCTTCATCAGTCAAAGGCTGCGAGTGGCTGTCGATCAGTTTATTCACGTCTTTGTGAGTCATATCTTTAAAGCCTTCTCCTCCTAGATATGCAGCCAACATCACAGTTTTCGCAACTGCCGAGTTATGGACCGACAGGAGCGAATCCCTTGTAGTCGTAGATGACTTCGGGCCACAATTTCTTCCAGCTGGCATTGACTGTGGCCGGCTTCAGCTCTTTGATTGCATTCTGAATATTTTGAAGGCATGTAGCAATCGTGTAATTACGCCAGTACGTCTTCATTGAGAATTCTTTGTCTGCATCCATGGAGTCAACCAGGTTCGCCAGGGCATTTTGTGTGTAAAGGGCCTTGAACGCATGAATAACGCCTTGATCCATAGGCTAAATCAGTGATGTCGTATTCGGTGGCAGGAACTCTTCTTGACCACCGTCATATTCAAGATCAGTTGCGTGGCCACCAGCATTATCCATGAAAAGAAGGGCTTTAAATTCAAGGCCCTTCTCTGCAAAATAAACTTTGACCTGAGGGATAAAGCATTGGTAAAACCAGTCTGATGTAAGGCTTTTCATGATCTAGGCCTTAGGGTTATGCATCCAATACACTGGCAGCAGATTCTTGTTTTTGTTCTTTAAAGCCCTAAGGTTCTTAGACTTGTAGATAAGCCCGGGCTTTAACATGAAGCCCACAGCATTCCCACACATGATGAGGGTAACGCGGTCTTTGTGCACTTTAAATCTTGGGGCTTTAGCTTCTTCCTTGAAGACAAAAGTGCGAGACTGCATTCTCTTCCAAAATAACCCAGTCTCACCCACGTTAAATTCTTGCTCAGGAGCATATTCGCCTTCCTCGATAATTTTCTTGAAGTCGTTCTTTACATATTCTTCAGCTACAGCTGTACCTGCAGAGGCAGCTTCGCCATGCACCGAAACGCTCTTCAGGCCAAAGCATTTCTGAAATTTGGCGAACTATCCCTTGCTTGCAATGAACGATTGTTTCCTCAGTGGAGAATTGATGGAGGGTCCTGGTTGTGGGTCGTCGATATCTTCTTTCTCCTCTTCCTCAGGGTCACCACTGTCATCTTCAGGTTCGCTTGCAGCGAATATCTCGCACAGCTTCTTCGCCTTTGTTTGTATGATACTCGTATCTAAGCTGATGTTCTTCTTCCTGCAATCAGCAATCCACATGGCCAAAGCAGATTCCATCTGCACTATTATCTTATTGCAGGGTGGATGACCCTCTTTGCTGTTATATTAAAAGTAATAGTCGCTGTTTTCCGGATATTTGCCTCGTCCTTTTTGCTGTATCGAACAGTAGATTCATTGATGCCGAAATGGCGGCCGACATCCGAGAACCTTCTTCCTTCCCTCAGCACATCTAACAGTTTTACTTAATCTGTTATGGTCAACATCTTCCTTTGCCGCTTAGGATTACTACCAGAAGCCGAAGAAGATGAAGGACGCTTGGGAAGTATTGCAGGGGTTGAACTACAAAAGTTTTACAAAATCACAAGCACAACGCGAACTGTGCACACGTGAGTAGACTGAACAGGTGAGGCGAGACAATGGAAGAAGCTGGGAGAATCAAGCTTCAATCAAAAAGCCAATCAGACCCCATGATACAGAACATACAGAAACACAATTCTGTGATGCGTCGTCTCCCACCCATCAGCCAATAGCATCCTGTGTACTATCTCACGTAGGTGAGACCTTTTATGTTTTCCAAGACGCCAAAACAGTGTACGCTATCGTACAGTATTTTACATGGTGCAGTGCTGTGAGTTACATGTTTAAATTTATGTTTTTTACTATTTTTTACTGTTTTATTACTCTTAGGCTAGGAAATACTTTTTTTTATCAATAAAATAATGAAAATACTAGAAATTTTAATATGCACTATCTCACGTAGGTTTCGTATTTTCTATGGTGGAGAGTTACATGTTTAAATTTATGTTTTTGACTATTTTTTACTGTTTTATTATTTTTAGGCTGGGAAATACTTTTTTTATCAATAAAATAATGAAAAAAAAAACATTTTTTCAATAAAATAATGAAAATACTAAAAATTTTAATATATTCAAATATCGTGGATTCTCGCATATACCCAGAAAAAAAAAAAAGATCGCCAAAAAAATCTGCGATGCAGTGAATTCGCGAAAGTTGAATCGCGATATAGCGAGGGATTACTGTATACCCAGAAAATCTGCAATATAAAATACATATGCTCACCATAAAAACCCACGATGCACTAAATTCGCAGAAGGTGAATAGCGATATAACGAGGGATTACTGTATCATCAAAATTAGCCTCACTAATGTCACATCAGACATTTATTCCTTAAGATATGATGAATTCCGACCAAGTATGAACAAAAATACTTGACCTCTTTGGTACGTCACACCTGCAATGACCTCTGCCATTGGCGTATTTTCATAATAAAAATGTGCAGCTTTTGGCACAAGGATTATACTAGCTGCTTTTTTTTTCTTCTTCTTCTTCTCCCCACCAGTAATCAAACCTATTTCTGGGTGACAGATTATGACTTCTACTGTTCCCTCAAAAGTTTTTCCATAGAAAACTTAAGTATAAGTTATTTAATCTGAAGGAAATTTCGGTCCAATATCTTCTAATTTTCAGCAAGATATTGTACTTCAAGCCAGACTTTCAGACAAAAAACCTTGCAAGAATACTTTTAGGGACCTAAATCTTTATCCTGAGCCCATACCTTTTAGCAAGATACTTCACAGACTGTCTTGATACCTCTTCACAAAAGAATCTACCAGTAGATGCTTTACTTATGCTGGGGGACAATTCTGTTTTCCAAAACTTAGTACAAGTGGTAAACGACAAGACTGCACAAGGGAGTAAGAGGGTAAAATGAATTAGAGTTTAGCAAAATTCGTTTGTAGCTCTGAGAAATTGTGCTGCGATAATTTTACATGAGAAACTTGGAAAAATAATCTTTTATTGAAGTTAATGGTAAATCAAGAGTTGGTGTCCATATATTCATAGTATGAAGAAGCTAAAAGCTTCTGCCTTGCCATGACTACCTATAGAAAATATTCAAAGGAGTGATTTACAAGATTTAGGTATGTATCTCAAGCAAATGTTGAAACGTGTCAAAAAGATATATTGATTTAAAGAAAAGAACTCTGGAACAGGAATCTAGCTTTTTAATATAGTGGTTCCAATAAGACTGAGTTAAATGATGTATATAAAGCAATATGATATTTTTCCTGACATCTATCCATTTTCCTTTCCACTGAGATTTCTATGAGGAGATTGCTTTGTATATTCATATTATCTTGCTTACATATTACAGCAAGAAAAAGTCTGATCAAACAAATTGCTCACTCTCCTGAACTAGCATACCTTGGAAATAATTGACACCAATATTGCCTTTTCCACTGAAATCTCTAAAATTTTTCTTTTAAATTAGTTAAAATGATGTCTCAAAGGAAAGTCTCATCTAAACCTGACCATGAAATCTGCTTTTCCAGATAAAACTACTTTTATAATTCCGTCTGCTTTAGATTTTACACTGAATCTCTTAATTTGAGAAGGGAGTCCATAATTAGTGGTGCTAAAATTGTTAAAATGTAATACTAGAAAGGATCTGTTGAATACATTATTTCCATAAATTATTGCATTATCTGTTAACAAAGATATGTAATCATCATACATGAAAGGTCTATTAAACATGCATGTCAAAGCTGTAAGATTTAGTTGTAGGGAGGTTATTCCCATTCCCAACTTCCCTCATGGATGAGTAAAATAACTGATGCCCTGCAAATTCTTAGCCTAATTTAACCAAATATGACTGCAGTCATTTTACTTAAGACAATCTTTGCACAGTAACCAGCAATCACAGAGAATGCATGTAGTCATATATTTTTGCATAAACCAAGAAGCTTTGACTCCAAATTCACAAAAAGAAGGAAGACAAAGCCATTATGATATATATGAGAATGTAACCATTTAGTTCACAAAAAGGAATGAAAAGTGTATTTTTCTGAGTCTCTATGCATCTAATCAAGAGTCTCTCTCTCCAGTTTAGGCAAAGTAATTTCAGGATCAAGTCACTATTTAAATAAATGGATCAACTAGTTCCAGCTATGTATAGTTTGTTCAGCACAAAAATTAATTAGTCATACATTAACATAAAAATGCGGTGATTTATCTTTTATTTAATAAGGTACAATAGCATACTTTGTTTAAAATCCACCTCAGAGAATGCATAATGTTGAAATTGAAGAAGTTTCCTAATATATCATGTAACAACTGAACCATCTTTCAAAAAGGTTACAAGAGATTCCGTTTAACCATTAACATACAATGACTATCAAAATATACTGTCTTACACCAATGATACAAGATTGGAAAAGTAACAGATGAAGTGTGGCTGGACGTAAAATATATAAAACATCTTGCAATCGATAAAATAAATATGTACAAAGAATACACAAAATTATGAATATAAAACGGAAATCAAAGACAATATAATAAATATGATTAGAAAAGAAATGATAACTAGATGAAAACCACAAATTACTGAGAACTAACAAACTAGTATAAAAAAAAACACCTTACCCAATTATAGAGATTGGGTGGCTTACATATATGGTTTTGACTTTACTTGTTCTTATTTTTTAAGTCTTACCGGGATTATTATGTCATGATGTCCAATGTGTTTATTAATGACCTTCATCTTAAAGTATGTTTTCTCTGACAAATTTATCCTTTAAAAATATTGGTCTTTTGTTACAGCACACCAAACCACTTTATAAGATTAACTACTTTTTGTGGGTAAAGTAAATGTCAAAATCATTCACTAAAGATGCCTTTTTCATCTGCTTCTAGCATTAAATCAATTATTCTTTTATTCAGGACCTCATTTTTTCCAGAAAGTATCTCCTCTCGGATTGGCTGGAATAGTTTTCTATTCATAGCTATCATAAGCTTGCTTGCAGGAACTTTGAAAAGAAGAGGAGTTAATGCCTTGACAGTCCCTAGCTTAACACCATCAACCACTAATTTAATTGGAAGACACACTGAATGATCTAATAATGAGGCTTCTCTTGGTTTGTTTACTGGATTAGATTTACTCAGAGTCCCCTGGGTCAGTGCTATACCCATCAAAAACCCAAACACTGACAGTCTCTGCCATTCTTTCTGGAAGTTATCATAACTCCAGTTGGGAACTGGAACCTCTAATTTTGTAGTTATGTCAATAAAAGCACTATAATACAAATGAAGAACAGATTCTAAGTGTTCTTTTCGGATTTCGATAGCTGTGGAAGTATATATCAAATACTGAAGATCAAGTATAGGTAACCCCCAAGCAGCATTGCCCCAATCTATCACTTCACACAACAACTTTGTCTCATTTCCATGATCACACTGCATTTGTGTCTTAAACAAAATATTATTGTTCCAGAAATCACCATGGCAAATACAGCTTATGTGATCCTCGGATGATATATAAAGTTTCAAAAACTCTGAGAAAAGCCTAGCCTTAGAGATTTTAATCTTTTTTGCAAGATCTTTCATATCATCTTTAGTATTAAGGAGTGCTATGCCATTATCGATGAATACACCACAAAATGACTCAAAGACCTTGACTACCTCTTCATTCAATTTAAGAAAAGGAAATTTCTTCAAAATATTATGTGACTTATTATATGCATATGACACTGCATGAAGTCTGGCAAGCTGATTAACAGCTTCCTTAAGCTGATCAAAATTAAGACCACTGTACCTGTTATTTGTGTTGAAACCCTTCACTTTAACATTTTCCATCACTAACACAAAGTCTTTATTACTAACCATGCCATATATAAGTTCTGGAATATGTATCTCAAACTCATTACCAGTCTTCAAAGCTTGGAAGTTGTTCAGGTCCCTTATTAATTCAGAATATATGGCATGTTCCCTTAAGTGACTTTCGAATCTCTTATTTGCTTCCCTACTGAAAGTATCTGTGGAAAAAAACTTGACAATGCAATGGTATTCAGCATCTGTAGAGGTCCCTTCTGCTCCATCGCCACTGCAAATTGCAACTACATCCAAAGAAACAATTTCAGAATTGAAACCTTCACCTGCACTGGCACCTGAAAATTATTTATAATTACATTATATTCATATTCATATTTACCTAATCCTTAATAAAAAAATTTTACCTCTATGTTACTTTGCAAAGCTCTGTAACTCTATGAAATAAATATTTATCTAGTAAGTTGTTCTTAAATATCCAAGAAAATACTGTAATATGCCATTAGCAACTCAATTCTCCAAGGAAATTTTGAAGGTAGACCTTGTTCGCTTTTTCTGCGTTTTTTTAACCGCAAAATTGCAATAATGCCCCTAAAAAATAATAGTAAAAAAAATACGAAATTCGCGAATAACGCCCATGCAAAAATATTTGAAAAAAAAAATTTCATTTTAGTATAAAATCGACTGCCTCGGAGGCACTTTTCCGCAAAATTCCTCCTCTTCTACCGCTTAATGTGATCAGATATTATGAAGATAATGGAAAAAAAAGCATGAGAGAACAAACAGCTAACAATTTTCGATATGATATCGTCAGGAAAAATAGCGTGCAAGGGTGCATCAGCTGATACGGAAGTGGCAAAACGTTTGCCGATAGAGCTTCGTTCTCCCGCATCCTCCTCCTCTTTTACCGCTTAATGCAATCGAATATTATGAAGAGAATTGAAAAAAAGCATTAAGAACAAACGGCAAACAAATTTTCAATATAATATCATCAGAGAAATAGCGTGCAAGGGTGCATCAGCTGATACGGAAGTTCGTTCTCCCGCATCCTACTCCTCTTCTACCGCTTAATGCGATCGAATATTATGAAGAAAATTGAAAATAAGCATAAAGAACAAATAACAAACAAACTTTCGATATGATATCATCAGGCAAATAGCGTGTAGAGAATATATATATTTCATTTAAGTTTCCCCGATATACGTTTTCTTTGTAACGAAGTGTATAGTATTCTTTTTCTCTCAGCTGACTATGTTTACTTTTAGATTTCGTGCAGCACCGTCGATATGTAAAGAAGATAGAATAATGTTTAGAACCATGGAATATTAATATGTAATACTATAAGGGTAGTTTACAGTTTTGCGGGCCATGCCGCTAAACGACCTCACCCCTCCGCTCAAGTAAGTAGTTTGACCTTAACCTGTATGATGGGGAGGTTCCAGGGGGGCAAAGCCCCCCTGGCTAAGAGGTTAGGTAAGTATTTTTGGTTAGGATAGTAAAAAATTGTTTCGTGGGCCTAATGTCGTCATTTTTGTTGTGTATTCATCCGCCAGTTCTCTACTTAGAGCCTAGCGCCATCTATTGGTAGGTTTTGAACATTGGTATGGCCCGCAAAACTGTAGGTGTTTCTACTATAATTTTGGAAATTAGATAAACCCCAAATAGAGTGAGTATATAAATATTTTATGAGTAAGATATTGTGCCTGAGTAGTGATAAGCATCAGCTGATGAGGAAGTGGCAAAACGTTTGCCGATAGAGGTTCATTCTCCGGCATCCTCCTCCTCTTCTACCGCTTCATGCGATCGGACATTATGAAGATAATGGAAAAAAAAGCATTAAAAACAAACAGCAAACAAACTTGCGATATAATATCATCAGGGAAATAGCGTGCGAGGGTGCATCAGCTGATATGGAAGCGGCAAAACGTTTGCATCCTTGTGCTTACCACCACCATGCACGTCCCAGTGTACTGTATGCCTGTTGCTGTACAGTAAATCTGAATATCTTTTGTATACTCTTAAAAACAGATACAGGGCTTTCTGCCTTACTATGCGCTTGTAAAATATGTTTTTACTTATCTTATATCTTTGGCATAGTGTGTCTATGTAAGGTTGTGGAACATATCTATGCCCTTTAACATTGCTTCCTAAGAAAAATGACTCATTTTATTAGGCGATTTTCGATTTACCTATCACTTCTGAGAACCTATCTCCGCGTTATTCCAAGAGCAAGGTGTACTCATCATCAGAGTTGCAAGACAACTCAAAAATGCAGTAAATATAAACCACGAATAAGGAAGGCATTGCCAACTCTGTTGTAGGATTGGTAATGTAACTGCACTCCTTAAGGGTCTTTTTGAAAGTGCATCGCCCACTGATTATCACCCAATTATGTTAATTCCTAGTTTATCTGTCGTTTTCATGCAAGTGCTAGTAAAGCACCTCTATTATTATGCAGAGTGAAACAGATTTTTTATTTCATAACGGTCTTGGCACTTGCGATTCGCTTCTAACAATTTCTGCATATTTTCAAAAGGAATTGGACTTCAGTTAGGAGGCAAGCTTGAATGGCCTTGATTTTAGTGTTGCCATTGAATATCTTTAATCGAGTTTGGTCACTGGCTAAAGATTCTCTTCTCAAATGTTAGGATAAAAACTCCTGAATTAAGCATCATCTTGTGGGGGAAGAGTTTTTACATTTTCGGTAACAAATCTATTATGACGACTTGTTTTTAATTCTTTTATACTTTCTAGTCTGGAGTATTGCACCCCAGTTTGGTCACCGGCTGTAGATTCTCATCTCAGGTTATTCAATAAAAACTTGTGTGCAGCTAAATTTCTTATTATCGAAATAAACATTGATTTGTGGCGTAGATGTGCTGTTAGCTTGCTCTGCTCCCTGCATAAAATATGTCAATACTGATCACCCTTTGCATTAGGCTCTACCAGGCTTAATCTGTCCTACATGTTTTGCCAGAGATGCAACCAATGACAATAGTTGTGCAAGTCTTTTTGTTAAGATTAACACCAATAGGTATTTAAGAATTTCTATACCAGCTATCATAAGGTATAGAAAAATGAATTGGCTACCGTAGCTGTTGAGTCAATAGCTTAAAAAGTTTAAGCTAGGCACAAATATATTTTACTGAGTATACTCTGATGCTGAATTTTTTAAATTATAATAGAATAGAGTATTGCAATACTCTGTTGTACCGTTCTATGTGATCTTATTTTTTCTATCTTTTTTTTTTTTCCTCACCATGCTGTTTCCCCTTCTGGAGTTATCTGGTTGTCTTTAACCATTTTCAGTTGGAATTGTTGCCTGCCTTGATAATAATAAGTAATATGAATATCACTAGATATGTGGGACTAATAATGAACTAAACAGTACATGATGATATTCAAACAAATGTATAAATTCTTGTTCTGCTGCTTTACTGTACTTATAATGAAATAATGAAATATACAAGCATGACTCTATTTTCACCACAGCAGGTAATATGATGAATCTCTAAAAGAAATTCTATTAAGAAGTGGAGGAATTTCTCATCTCAATAAATATGATGGCAAACATAAATTAGCAATTCCATTCTGGTGTTGGTCTCTGGATACAGAAGCATATAAAATATAAATTAACAATAAGATTAAGGTAAAAAAATGCCACTATTTTGAGGTAGAGAAAAGTTATATCCCTTCTAAACTCCTCTCAATTAGGAGGTGGCATGATATTCCTAATATGCTTAAATTTCTTCTCTTGCTTCAAAAAAGCTGCAAAATGGTGAAAACTGAAGGGATAAAATAGCAGAGCTATCTCAGTTCTATTACGACAAATGTGGTTAACTTGGTAGATTCCGCACTGTGTAGAATAATTTAAAAAAAGTGCTTTAATAAAATCTATAGCTCTTTTAAATAACTATTTTTTTCTTTCTTAAATAAAATAAAGCTTACAAAGGCATGCATACATATACTGTATAACTAAATTATATATATATATATATATATATATATATATACAGTGTTCCCCCCCCCTTCGCGGTAGTTCGGTTCCGGGACCCGGCGCTAACCAGGAAAACCGCGGAGTAGGATCAGCCTTTAAAAAAAAAAAAAAAAAAAAAAAATTATTATGACACCAGGACAGGCCAAAAATGATAAAATAAAACAGCCTTTATCAGGCTGTAAAGAGAAACAGAGATGGAGAGTGTAATGACCTGTCAGATGTGAAGGGATTATAAAAGATGTGTAATGAATATCCGGCTCTCTGCTGGGTTCACTATACCTCTGCATTACTTTCATGATGTCTATTCTAAAAATTCTCCTTAGATCTTATTATTATTATTATTATTATTATAATTATTATTATTATTATTGGCAACAATAATTTTCCTTTGATGATGAATGGGGAGATTATTATTATTATTATTATTATTATTATTATTATTATTATTATTATTATTATTATTATTATTACGAATTCGAAATTAAACCATTATTTTTACTATAAATAATGTAGTTTTGGTTGAATGAATAAGAGTTGTTTAAAGATTCTCTCTCTCTCTCTCTCTCTCTCTCTCTCTCTCTCTCTCTCTCTCTCTCTCCTCCAACATTCTATTCTACCCAACCCCCCACACTCTCTTTGTCCCAGCCAACTAGGGAGAGGCACTTTACATAGTTATTAAAAGTAAATAAACCAACAGATGTACAAACAATGATGAGCCCTTAATAATAATAATAATGATGATGATGATAATAATCTCCAAAATCATCATCAAAGGAAAATTATTGTTGCCAATAATAATAATAATAATAATAATAATAATAATAATAGCTAAGCACAATTATTGGAATAGACATCATGAAAGTAATGCAGAGGTATATTAAAACCCAATAGCTGGATATTCATTACACATCTTTTATAATCCCTTCCCATCTGACAAGTCATTACACTCTCCATCTCTGTTTCTCTTTACAACCTGATAAAGTCTGCTTTATTTTATCATTTTTTGGACCATCCTAGTGTCACAATAATCTTTAAAAAAAAAAAAAAATTTCTTCCAAATAAAAAACCGCGATACAGTGAGAACGCGAACCAAGAAACGCGAGTAACTGGGGGAACACAGTATATATATATATATATATATATATATATATATATATATATATATATATATATATATATATATATATATATATATATATACAGTGAACCCTCTTTATATCGCAAATTCAGTGCATCGCGGTTTTTTTTGGCGAGCTTTTTTTTTTCCTGGGTATATGCTAGAATCCACGACATTTGGAAATATTACAATTTTCAGTATTTTTATTATTTTATTGAAAAAAAAAATTTCATTATTTTATTGATTTAAAAAAGTAATTCCCAGCCTAAGAATAAAACACTAAAAAACTAGTAAAAAACACAAATTTAAACATGTAACTCTGCACCATAGAAAGTTAGATACTGTCGTAAGAAAAGTTTAAGACATAGAGTGAAACATTGTGACCGATCTTCACCATGTATTTTCTTAGCTGTAGGCTGTGTTTTGACAACTAGATATATTATTACGCCTCAGGCCTCTCACATGTACCAGAAAGTGCCAGTAGAGTTCAGAGTTGCTCAACCTAAAAACCACCCACCAAGGAGGAGAGTTCACAGAGAGTGTCAGTTGGAAGTTAGACCTTGCCTTGGGCAGAACTAAAATCTATATAGAAGTTCCCCCTACGGGGGCGGAAAACTGTGACTTGGAGAAACGGGGAGATTTGAGGTGTACATTAAGTTCATAGTTCTTATAAACCCATATGAATGAACGATGCATATCTGTTACCACCGACCTCGCTACCAAATCTAAAATAAGATATAAAGAAGTTCAGGTGAGAATAATTATCGTATATAGTGAAGTACTATACGTCAGTGGTGGCAGCTCAGGACGACTTCCACGCCAAAATTAAAGTGAAGAGACAAGAAAAAAGTAATATTTATGCATCCCTAGAAGCAATGTCCGAGGTAGAAAAGATTTGTCGAATCCTCGAGTTAAAAGAAGCTTCTAGATGCTTACAAGCAAGCGACGCCAAGAGAGACGTCTCAGGCTCCGATGACGCTCAGAGTATCGAGAAACAAGAGCGGTGGTAGAGGTTCATGACAGATATATCCGCGCTCTCCCATTGTCCGGCCGTGTCTCCAAAAATAGAATTCACGGTACGGGGTTACAACCCGGACCTGTTCGTAGCGTACAAGATGAGGGGCTGGGCGGAAAAAGGTGCGGGAGTAAGCCCAAAACCTAGCAATAATGGGTGGGGAGGGGCTGCGACAAAAAATGAGAAAGAGAGATGAAAAAAATACCCATACATATAATTAATTCCATAAAAATGAGAAAGGGAAATGAAAATCCCTATAACTAAAAATGGAAAGCGGGAATTGAAAATCCCTATAATTAAGTTAAATAATTAAAAATTTAAAAATGTCCCCAAAGGGAAATAACGTCTTTTCAGCTACATATTCGAACTGATAAAGATGGGAAAGAAGAAAGTCCCCAACGTCTTTGACAACGTTTAGTGGAAATAAGAAAATATTGTAATGTTTTCAATTTTAAGTCACGGGTAAATGGAAAATCGCGTGAAAAAACGAGTCATTTTCCATAGGAAATAATGATAAAGGCATAGCTCGTTCTACAACCATCCATAGACACACTATACCAAAGATATAAGATACGTAAAACATATTTTATAAGTACATAGCAAAGCAGAAAGACCTGTAGTTATTTGTATTAACATGCAAATAGTGTACAGTATAAAAGATATACTGATTTACTGTACAGTAAACAAATTAACGCACTCTATTATGCCGTTGGCAACATGCATGGTGACCAGACACACTATACCAAAGATATAAGATAAGTAAAACATATTTTATAAGTACATAATAAGGCAGAAAGACCTGTAGTTATCTATATTGAAATGCAAATTGTGTACAGTATAAAAGATATACAGATTTACTGTACAGTGAACAGATTAATGCACTCTATTATGCCGTCGGCAACAAGCTTACACTGGGACGTGCATGGTGGCCAGGGTTGCCAGATAAAGCAGATGTTTTTATTTTCAAATGAATGGTACAGTTTAAGATATATATTAATTACAAGATGGTAATTCATCTTTAAGATACTTGAAATTACTTACCAGCTTACATGTATATTTTTTTATATTTATCATTTCTCTCATTCCTCTATTCTGGCAACACTGATGGTGGCGGTGAGGACGAAGATGCATACGTTTTGTCACACTTCCGTATCAGCTGATGCACCCTCACACGCTATTTTCCTGACGATATTATATTGAAAATATGTTTGCTGTTTGTTCTTAATGCTTTTTTTTTCAATTTTCTTCATAATATCCGATCGCATTAAGCGGTAGAAGAGGAGTAGGATGCGGGAGAACGAACCTCTATCGGCAAACATTTGCTACTTACATATCAGCTGATGCACCCTCACACGCTATTTCCTTGACGATATTATATAGAAAATATGTTTGCTGTTTGTTCTTAATGCTTTATATCAATTTTCTTCACAATATACGATCGCATTAAGCAGTAGAAGAGGAGTAGGATGCGGGAGAATGAATCTCTATTGGCAAACATTTTACTACTTCCGTATCAGCTGATGCACCCTCACACGCTATTTCCCTGACGATATTATATTGAAAATATGTTTGCTGCTTGTTTTTAATGTTTTTTTCAATTTTCTTCATAATATCCGATCACATTAAGCAGCAGAAGAGGAGTAGGATGCGGGAGTACGAACCTCTATCGGCAAACGTTTTGCTACTTCTGTATCAGCTAATGCACCCTCGCACGCTATTTCCCTGACGATATTATATTGAAAATATGTTGCAGTTTGTTCTTAATACTTTTTTCAATTTTCTTTATAATACCCGATCGCATTAAGCAGTAGAAGAGGAGGAGGATGGTGGAAGAGAGCCTGCGAGCAGTCAGTTTTTTACTAAAATGAAAATTTTATTTTCAAATTTTGCACGGGCGTTATTCGCGAATTTCGTATTTCTTTACTATTATATTTTAGGGGCGTTATTGCAATTTCACTGATAAAAAAAATGCGGTAAAAAGGAACAAGGTGTAGTTGTCATTCATCAATTGCAAATATGTTTGATTTTTTTTTTTACTCACTATGTTAACTGTATTGTTCTATTATTGAATATTTGCAGAGATCATATCCAACTGTATTTTATATTACTTGAGTAATGTAATACTTTAATTAGTTTTGTTCTTAAATAATTTTTTCAATGATTAGTAGCCATATATTGCAATTGTGAATATTTTTGTACTATGTAATAATGATTTATCACTGAATATTTGCATAAATCCTATCCAACTGCATTTTACATTATTTGAGTAATGTAACAGCTTAATTAGTTTTGTTCTTAAATAATTTTGTCAATGCTTACTAGCTATATACTGCAATTGTGAATACTTGATTTTGATTTTTCATCTTTAATTAGAATGCTTATTGTAATGAACATATTTTTCTTTTGTTAATTTCTTTTCTGATATAAAATGTTCTGTATGCATGAGAATGTCTTTCAGGAGAATTTTAGTAAGCATTAAGAGCATAGTAATTTTGATATTCCTGTAATCTGCTTAGATAACTATATGAAATTGTAATAGTGTCAGAAGTCAGTTTATTAGATAGTTCTGCTCTGGGTTTTTTTTGGAAAATAATGATAATTAAAAACTATAACTCTCAAAAAATGCTTAATGCTTCGTCTGAAATATAATATTTCAGAGTGGTGGTGGGGAGTGTCGTAAGAGAGGCTTAAGAAATACAGTGAAACATTGCAACCGATCTTCACCATGTATTTCCTTAGCTGTAGGCTGTGTTTTGACAACTAGATATATTGCTATGCCTCAGGCCTCTCACATGTACGAGTCAGTGCCGGTAGAGGTCAGAGTTTCTCAACCTAAAATCCACCCACCAGGGAGGAGAGTTCACAGAGAGCATCAGTTGGAAGCTAAGACCTTGCATTGGGCAAAACTAAAATTTATATAGAAGTTCCCTCTACGGGGGCAGGGAGCTGTGACTTGGAGTACCAGGGAGCTTTGAGGTGTACATTAAGTTTATAGTTCTAATAAACCCATTTGAATGAACGATGCATATTTGTTATCACCAATCTCGCTACCAAATCTAAGATAAGATATTAAGAAGTTCAGGTGAAAATAATTATCGTATAGAGTGAAGTACTATGCGTCAATACCGGTATTGGCGTTTCGGAAAACGCAAAGGGTCACACCTATGTGAGCTAGTACATATTAAAATTTCCAGTATTTTCATCATTTTATTGATAATAAAAAGCATTTCCTAGCCTAAGAATAATAAAGCAGTAAAAAATAGTAAAAAACATAAATCTAAACATGTAACTCACAGTATTGCACCATGTAAAATACAATACCGGTATCGGCGTTTCGAAAAACGAAAAGGGTCGCACCAACGTGAGCTAGTACACATACATAGACATAAGCCTCATTCCCCCTTGTAAGGAGGGTGGCCGAGCCAAGAAACGCTCATTCACCACGATCCACATACACACCTCAACCACTCCTCTCAGCTCCGTGGGGACAGAGGGTTGCCACGTCTCCCCCCCCTTCCACCCTGCTTGTATCACCCACAAGGTAGGTGGGCAAGGGTATTCTACTATGAGGCCCCGACAGCCGCAGCTGGTTTACCCCCACCGCTTCATCAAATGGCAACTCCCCTCACACCCATCCACCACAGTTCACTGAGCCAGCAGGTGCGAGCAATCCCTTTGGGCCGCGTCATATATGCACAATCTTCCTCCACTCATTCCCATCTCTTGCACGCACTCTTCCCTGTTCCACTGACATTCCATGTGCATTCAGTGCTCTTTTCACGCCATGCATCCATCTCATTCTAGGTCTCCCTCTTAACCTAACTCCAATCACTTCTTCACTCCACACTCTCTTCACTAATCGTTCATTACTCATCCTTTAGATGTGTCCAAACCATCTCAACACTTTCTGATCTAACCTATCTGACAGCTTCATTCCAACACACGTTCTCTGCCTGACATCCTCATTTCTTACTCTATCTATTCTAGATACACCAATCATACCTCTCAAACACCTCATCTCCATTACATTCAACTTGTTTCTTTCATCATCTCTTGCATTCCAAGTCTCTGCTCCATACAATGCTGTCGGCACAATCACACCTTCATATATCCTTCTCTTTGCATTCATTCCCAAATATCTATTTCTCATTACACTTTTCAACCCACCTAGACATTCACTAGCTTCCATCACTCTGTGATTTACCTCTACATTCACTCGTTCACTCCTTGATACAGGTGACCCCAGATACTTAATACTCTCAACTTCTTCAAGCAACTCCCCATTCACTCCTACATTCAATCCGGCAACATTAACACTCCTCGTGCATCTCGTGACTTTACTTTTACCAATATTCACTCGCAACTTCCTTCTTTCACACACACTAACAAACTCAGTCACCAAATGATTCAATTCATTTTCAGTATCAGCCACCAGTACAGGATCATCTGCAAATAGCAACCGACTCAATTTCCACAACCTTCCCTCCTCACCCACTTGTTCCAAGCCTCTGTCTAATACTCTTTCATTTACTTCCCTTACCACTCCATCCATATACACATTAAGCAACCATGGTGACATTACACAACCTTGACGTAACCCAACATTCATCTCAAACCAATCACTCGTATCATTCCCAACTCTCACGCATGCTCCACTATGCATGTAAAAACTCTTCACCGCATTCAACAAACTTCCACTTATTCCATACAGTTGGAACACCCTCCACAACCCCTCTCTTTCTACCCTGTCATATGCTTTCTCTAAATCCATAATGGCCCAAAAAGTGTCCCTACCTTTCTCCAAGAACTTCTCACACACCTGTCTTACCGCATACACACGATCCACACATCCTCTTCCTTTCCTGAACCCACACTGTTCTTCCCCAATCAGTCTCTCAGTACCTTTCCTAATTCTCTCGATTAACACTCTTCCATACACCTTACTAACTACACTCAACAAACTAATTCCCCTGAAACTACTACACTCATACTTATCTCCCTTCCCTTTGTAAAGTGGAACTACACATGCACTCCTCCAATCAACTGGGGCCCTCCCTTTCCTGAATCATACATTCAACAACCTAACCATCCATTCTACTAATGCCTCCCCACCTTTTGACAAACATTCAGCATGACACCCCATCTATCCCTGGTGCTTTACCTGCTTTCGTTGCTCTCAATGCTAAATATACCTCCTATTTTGTTATTTCTCTATCTCTCATCGCCTAACATTGGCATTCGCCATTCGTTTTCCACAGCCACAATCTCTGCCTCTCTATCATCTTCCTCATTTAGCAGGTTTTTTAAATATTCAGCCCCTCTCTCTCTCACCTTTATTTCATCCACTAGCAATTTCCCATCTGCTCCATTCACTCTCTCCTCCCAACCACATTCACCTTTCCTCACTCTTTTCACTTCCTTCCAAAACATCTTTTTATTCCTTTCAAAATTCTCAGACAAGCATCTGCCCCACTTTACATCTGCTTTTCTCTTTGCCTCCCTCACCACGTGCTTTGCTAACCTCCTCTTTGCACAATACCTTTCATATGTCTCTACATTACCTACCTGCAACCATACCTCGTAAGCCCGCTTCTTTTCAGCCACTACTGCACTCACCTGCTCATGCCACTATTCACTACCTTTCCTTTTACTTCCACCAGTTAGTCTCCTTCCACACACTGCCTCGGCACACTTCATAACCTCCTCCTTGAAACAGCCCCATTCTTCTTCCACTCCCGCCTCCACTTTCTCTTTCACTACATTCCACACATTTCTCACACTAGCCTTATACTCACAGTCTTTCTCTTTCTTATACAATTCATTCACTTTTAGAACCTCTCTTCTTCTCTCACTTCTCCTCTTTCTCCACTTTTCTCCCACTCTCACTCTACTTTCCACTAAATAATGGTCAGATATTCCACCACTAGCTCCTCTCAATACATTCACATCCAATACTCTTCCAATCACCCTCCAGTTCACCACAACATAATCCATTAATGCTCTGTCAACTACTCTTCCATTATTCACTCTGACCCATGTATACTTGTGCACATCCTTCTTTTTAAATACAGTATTAGAAATCAACATCTCTCTCTCAATACACATTTCTATCATTTTCTCTCTATTCTCATTCCTACAAGGTACTCCATACTTCCCAATTACACCATCCACTGGCTCATTCCCTACTCTAGCATTTAAATCTCCCATCAACACCACATTCTCATTCATTTCCAAGTCTTCCACACACTCATTCAATTTCATCCAAAATTCTTCTCTTTCTACCTCACTTCTTTCACTGCCAGGACCATATGCACTCACAAACGCCCAAGCCTCGTATCCCAGCCTCATTTTAGCCACTATTATTCGAGAAGATAAGGCCTTCCATTCTACCACACACTTATTCATCTCTTCACTTAATAACAGAGCCACTCCTTCTCTTCCTCTCCCCCTCTCATCTCCAGACACCTACCTACCACTCTCCCAAATGTCACCTCACCATTCCCTTTTATCTTAGTTTCGCTCAATGCAAGTACATCTATCTTTCTCTCCACAATCATACTCCCTATCACCTCCCTCTTACTTTCATTTACACCACAACCACGCACATTCAGAGACCCAATTATTAGGTTTCTGGCTGGATCTCTCCTGCCAGAATACCCCCACATCTCTTGGCTACTCATAGGAAGTAAAATAAAGAGGAGGGGATTCCCAGTCCCCCCGCTCGTACATATTCAAATTTCTAGTATTTTCATTATTTTATTGATAAACAAAAAGTATTTCCTAGCCTAAGAATAATAAAACAGTAAAAAATGGTAAAAAACATAAATTCAAACATGTAACTCACAGTATTGCACCATGTACAGTACTGTACGATAGCGTACACTGCATAGGCATCTTGGAAAACGCAAAGGGTCGCACCTACGTGAGCTAGTACATGGGATGCTATTGGCTGATGGGTGGGAGACGATGAATCACAAATTGTTTTTCTGTATGTTCTGTATCATGGGGTCTGATTGGCTTTTGATTGAAGCTTCATTCTCCCAGCATCTTCCATTGTCTCGCCTCACCCGTTCAGTCTAATCACGTGCGCACCGTTCGCGTTGTGCTTCTTAATATATGTGCTTGTGATTTTGTGAAACTTTCATATTTCAACCTCTGCAATGCCTCCCAAGCGTCCTGCATCTTCTATGGCTTCTAGTAGTAAGCCTAAGCGGCAAAGGAAGATATTGACCATAACAGAAAAGGTAAAACTGTTAGATATGCTGAAGGAAAGAAGAAAGTTCACGGATGTCGGCCGCCATTTCGGCATCAATGAATCTGCTGGTCGATACATCAAAAAGGACGAGGCAAATATCAGGAAAACAGTAACTATTTCTTTTAGTAAAACAGCGAAGAAGGTCGTAACATCCCACAATAAGATAACAGTGCGGATGGAATCTGCTTTGGCCCTGTGGATTGCTGATTGCAGGAAGAACATCAGCTTCGACACCAATATCATACAAACAAAGGTGAAGAAGCTGTACGAGACATTCACTGCAAACGAACCCGACAACGACAGTGGCGACCGTGAGGAGGAGAAGAGTGAAGAAGATATCGACGACCCACAACCAGGACAATCCAGTGATTCTCCACCAAGGACACGATCGTTCGTTGCAAGCAAGGGATGGTTCGCCAAATTTCAAAAACGCTATGGCCTAAAGCAGCGTTTCGGTGCATAGCGAAGCTACCTCAGCAGATACAGCTGCAGCTGAAGAACATGTAAAGAACGACTTCAAGAAAATTATCGCTGAGGGCGAATATGCTCCTGACCAAGTCTTTAACATGGATGAGACTGGGTTATTTTGGAAGAGAATGCCATCTCGCACTTTTCTCTTCAAGGAAAAAGCTAAAGCCCAGGGATTTAAAGCGCACAAAGACCGCGTTACCCTCGTCATGAGCGGGAATGAACTGATTGACTGCCACTCGGAAATGACAAAATCAGCGAGCGAAGAAGAGAAAGAGGAACAACGAGAGGAAATGCACGAAGAAGTCGAAGATCCTGCCCTTGCACTCGAACGTCTGGGAGCCATGTATAACATGGCGAAAGAACTTCAACAACTGTCGCAGGAGCATGACAATATGGTTCGTTCGGTGACCTTCTGCAATATTATTGACGATGCCATGACTCCTTACAAGACCATCTTCACACAAGAGAAGAAACAGCGACAGCAACTCCACATTACCATGTTCTTCTCTCGCAAAAAGCAGCCGTAAAGCTGTCATTGGCTGTGGAGTATGTACATGTCATCATCACCTCATTAACGGTAAGCTTACCTATCATATTCATATAAATTTACGCTTGCACGCTGTTATTAATAATGTAAAGAGTTTATACAGTAAAGGTAAAAATAAATGTAAAATACCTATGTATATGTTGTGCTCCTACTTTGCGGATTTTCACTTATCATGGCCAGTCCTGGAACCGAACCCCCGCGATAAATGAGGGAGCACTGTATATATTACATGTATATATACAGGCAGTCCTCGCTTAATGTTCCGGTTCTATTCCTGACAGCTGACTTAAAGCGGATTTCGATGTAAGTCGGAACCCCCTTGAATTCGAACCTAGGTCCCACAACCTATGTTAAAAATAAATCATTTAAAACATTGGAAAAAACTATATGTTCATAATCGGTGATAAAAAAAATAAAACTACTCATAATAATATTGCTTACCTTTTAAATTAAATTAATCTACAGAAATAAAGCTCACTGTAAAATAATGGTACTGTGTAATAAAACTACTGTAAATTTATAAACAAAAATATCTGTACTGTATTACAATAATACTGCATAGTCCAAACTGTAGGTACTGCACTCTTTTACTCATGCAGTTTGCTTGCATAGGGAGGGAGAGACTAGCTTATTAGGAGGAAGCTGGAGAGGCAGCTGCCGAGGAAACTGGGGCAGGCGAGTCTGGAGAGGCAAAATAACATACAGTATAGTACAAAATCTATATAAAAATATACTGTACTATAACTTCTCATTGTAAGATACTGTATAATAAAACTACTCCTATAAACATAAAAATATTATACAAAACTGTAAGTACTGTTTTCTTACTTTTACTAATATGGTATATTGATTGTGGCAACAGTTGTACAGGCTAATCCGAGATTGCACAATGTATGTAGAAGTTTCTCCCTTTTCAGCACATTTTACCACTTCAGTTTAAATTTCCATGATGATGGCTTTTCTTCCCTTAGTGGCACTGCCATCAGAACTATCACTAACACGCTTGGGAGGCATAGTAATGTCAGCCGAGCGAACACAATGAGAGCAGATAAAAGCACTTGACACAATATGGTAGTCGGGAAAAAACTGAGCGGAGGTGCTTCTCCCTCTTCTAATACCAATTGATGCCTGATTCTTACACTACACTCAACAAACTACACCTTGTTCTTGGAATAACGCAAAGATAGGTTCTCAGAAGTGATGAGTAAATTGAAAATCGCGTAAAAAAACGAGTCATTTTCCATAGGAAACAATGATAAAGGGCATAGATACGTTCCACAACCCTACATAGATACACTATGCCAAAGATAAAAGATTAATAAAAACATATTTTATAAGTACATAACAAAGCAAAAAGCCCTGTATCTATTTTTAAGAGTATACAAAATATATTCAGATTTACTGTACAGCAAGAAATTAACATACTGTACTGTACTCTATTATGCGGTGGGTAACAGGCATACCGTACACTGGGACGTGCATGGTGGTGGTGAGCACGAGGATGCAAACGTTTTGCCGCATCCATATCAGCTGATACACCCTCGCACACTATTTTCGTGACAATATTATATCGAAAGTTTGTTTGCTGTTTGTTCTTAATGATTTTTTAAAATTTTCTTCATAATATTCGATCGCATTAAGCGATAGAAGAGGAGGATGCGGGAGAACGAACCTCTATTGGCAAACGTTTTGCCACTTATTTACTCACTTTATTTGGGTTTTATCTAATTTTTAAGATTATGGTATTACATAGTAATATTCCTTGGTTCTAAACATTATTCTATCTTCTTTACATATCGACCGTGCTGCACAAAGTCTAAACGTAAACAAAGTCAGCTGAGAGAAAGAGAAAACTATACAATTCGTTACAAAGAAAATGTATATCGTGGAAACTTTAATGAAATTCATATATTCTCTAGACGCTACTTCCCTGACGATATTATATTGAAAGTTTATTTGCTGTTTGTTCTTAATGCTTTTTTTTCAATTTTCTTCATAATATTCAATCGCATTAAGCGGTAGAAGAAAAGGAGGATGCGGGAGAACGAACCTCTATCCACAAATGTTTTGCCACTTCCGTATCAGCTAATGCACCCACGCACGCTATTTCCCTGATGATATTATATCGAAAGTTTGCTTGCTGTTTGTTCTTAATGCCTTTGTTCAATTTTCTTCATAATATTCAATCACATTAAGCGGTAGAAGAGGAGGAGGATGCCGGAAAACGAACCTCTATCCACAATCGTTTTGCCACTTCCGTATCAGCTGATGCACCCACGCACGCTATTTCCCTGATGATATTATATCGAAAATTTGTTAGCTGTTTGTTCTTATTTTTTTCCATTATCTTCATAATATCCAATAACATTAAGCGGTAGAAAGGAGGAGGATGGCGGAAAAGTGCCTCCGAGGCGGTCGATTTTTTACTAAAATGAACTTTTTTTTTTTCAAATTTCTTTGCATGGGTGTTATTCGCGAATTTCGTATTTTTTTAATATTATTTTTTAGGGGCGTTATTGCAATTTCGCGGATAAAAGAAATGCGGGAAAAGCAAACAAGGTGTATTTTGAATAATATTGTATTTACAGCTATGTGTTTGGTATTTTTTTTCTTAAATTCAATATAATTCTTCAATATGACCAAATATTTAAACAAATAAATAAATAAGGCCATTAACATGATATATACGAAAACAGTAAAGCTGTGTTTGCTAGCTTTGTATGCATATGTATTTCAAATAAAATAGTATTTAGAGCTATGTGTTTGTTAGTATTTTATATTCAATACAATCCTTCAATACTATATAACCTAATATATAAATAATAAAATAAATAAAGCCATTAACTTGATAAATATGAATAAAGATGTGTTTGCTAACTTTGTATTCGTGTGTACAGTATTTTGAATAATATCGTGTTTACAGCTATGTATTTTTTTTTTTTTTATTCAATATAATTCTTCAACTTAACCAAATTAAGGGGGTCCTCGTTTAACATCAGGTTCACATTCCTGACAGCTGAATTAAAGTGGATTTCGAAAAGTTGGAATTCACCTAAATTCGAACCAAGGTCCAACAACCTATGTTAAAAATCATTTAAAACATTGGAAAAACTATATGTTTGTAACCTATGATAAAAAACACTAAAACTAATCTTAATAGTATTGCTTATCTTTGAAATTAACATTAATCAATAGAAATAAACTTTTCATTGTAAGATAGAGATACTGTAAAATAAAATTACATTTATAAACATAAAAATCTGTACTGTATTACACTACAATAATACTGTATAGTACAAAACTGTAGGCACTGTATTGCTTTACTCATGTGGTTTGCTTGCATAGGAAGGGAGAGACTGGCTTATTAGGAGGCAGCTGGAGAGGCAGCTGCTGAGGAGACTGGGGCAGGTATCTGGAGAGGCAAAACAGCATACAGCACAGTACATAATGTATTGAAAAAAATACTGTACAATAAGTTCTCATTGCAATATACTGCATAATAAAACTACACTTATAAGCATAAAAATAATTACATAACTGCGCTTACTTTTACTCATGTGGTTTGATGATCGTGGCCATGGTTGTACGGGATATTCCAAGATTTCAGCCAATGTTCATAAATGATTCTCCCTTTTCAGCACGGTTTACCACTTCAATTTTAATTTCCATGGTGATGGTTTTTCTTTTTTAAGTGGCATTGCTATCAGAACTATCACTAACATGCTTGGGAGGCATAGTAATGTCAGTAATGAGCGAACACAACGAGAGAGCAGACAAAAGCACCAGACACAATATGGCAGGTGGGAATAAACAGAAAGTTGTTCTTTTCCCTCTTCTAATGCGGCATGACATCATATGCTTACACTATGCTCAACAACTATTTAGAATAAATTCGTACTTACAGCTATGGGTTTGGTATTTTTTGTAATTCAGCATAATTCTTCAATACCTGCATAACTAAATATATAAAAAAATAAATAAATAAAGCCAGTAACTTGATAAATACGAATATAGTTGTGTTTGCTACCTTTGTATTCATGTATATTTCAAATAAAATCGTATTTACAGCTATGTGTTTGGTAATTTTTTTTTTCTAATTTAATATAATCCTTCAATATAACCAAATATATAAAAAAATAAATAAACAAAGCCAGTAACTTGAAAAATACGAATACAGTTGTGATTACTACCTTTGTATTCATGTGTATTTCGAATAAAATACTATTTAAAGCTATGTATCTGGTACTTTGTTTTTTAAATTCAATATAATCCTTCAATATAACAATATATATATATATAAAAATAAATAAATAAATAAAGCCATTAACTTGATAAATATGAATACAGCAGTGCTGCTAGCTGTGTATTCCTCTGCCGCTCTCACACACTATTTTGGAGCGAGGTTTCAATTTACCGCACCAGGCAGGTAGGTTGAAAAATTTATTTATTAATAATTTATTAATTATTTTTGGCCTTTGTCGTAGCGGCGAAACATTTTACGGGGACCCCTTGTGCCATTAACTTGATAAATACGAATACAGCTATGTTTGCTAGCTTTGTATTTATGTGTATTTTGAATAAAGTCGTATTTACAGCTTTGTGTTTGTTTGTTTTTTAAATTAAAGATAATCCTTTAATATAACTAAATATATAAACAAATAAATAAATACAGCCATTAACTTGATAAATATGAATACAGCAGTGCTGCTAGCTGTGTATTCCTCCACCGGTCTCAAAAACTATTACGGCACGCAGTTTGAATTTACCGCACCACCCAGGTAGCTTGAATAATTAATTCATTAATTACTTATTAATCAATTTTTGGCCTTTGTCGTAATATATATATATATATATATATATATATATATATATATATATATATATATATATATATATATATATATATATATACAGTAATCCCTCGCTTATCGCAGGGTTTCGGTTCCGGGACCGGCCGCAATAGGTGAATTTCCGCGAAGTAGGAACACCTAAAAATAAAAATAAAAATTATTTTTTTTTTTTAAAGATGATTATGACACCAGGACAGGCCAAAAATGATAAAATAAAACAGCCTTTATCAGGCTGTAAAGAGAAACAGAGATGAAGAGTATAATGACCTGTCAGATGTGAAGGGCTTATAAAAGATGTGTAATGAATATCCAGCTCTCTGCTGGGTTTTAATACACCTCTGTATTACTTTCAAGATGTCTATTTCAAAAATTCTCCTTAGATCTTATTATTATTATTATTATTATTATTATTATTATTATTGGCAACAATAATTTTTCTTTGATGATGATTGTGGAGATTATTATTATTATTATTATTATTAAGAATTTGTAATTAAACCATTATTTTTACAGTAAATAATGTAGTTTTGATTCAATGAACAAGAGTTAATTAAAGATCTCTCTCTCTCTCTCTCTCTCTCTCTCTCTCTCTCTCTCTCTCTCTATTCTACCCAACCCCCCACACTCTCTTTGTCCCAGGAAACTAGGGAGGGGCAGTGTAGTTATTAAAGTAAATAAACCAACAGATGTACAAACAATGATGAGCCCTTAATAATAATAATAATAATAATAACAATAATAATAATAATAATAATAATAATAATAATAATAATAATAATAATAAAAATAATAATAATAAGATCTAAGGAGAATTATTGGAATAAACATCACGAAAGTAATGCAGAGATATATTAAAACCCAGCAGAGGGCTGGATATTCATTACACATCTTTTATAATCCCTTCACATCTGACAGGTCATTACACTCTCCATCTCTGTTTCTCTTTACAGCCTGATAAAGGCTGTCTTATTTTATCATTTTTGGCCCATCCTGGCATCGCAATAATCTTTAATTTTTTCTTCTTCTTTTTTTAATCCGCGATGCACTGAATCCGCGACAGGTGAACCGCGAAATAGCGAGGGATTATTGTGTGTATATATATATATATATATATATATATATATATATATATATATATATATATATATATATATATATATATATATATATATATATATATATATATATACAGTGTTGCCTCACTTATCGCGGTAGTTCGGTTCCGGGACCCAGCGCGAACCAGGAAATCCGTGAAGTAGGATCAGCCTATATGTACATAGATATTTTAATATATTTTTACGTTTACACTGTATAAACTGTCCCTGTACTGTTAACATACCACCCTTTACTTCATAGATAACAGCATGCAAGCGTAAATTTATGTGAAAGTGATAGGAAAACTTACCGTGAATGCGATGATGACGTGACTTACATACTCATTTACAATTATTTTTTCGCTTACGTACTGTATAAACCCTCCCTGCACTGTTAAAAAACATCATTAACATTATAGATAACAGCAAGCAACGTAAATTTTTATGAAAGTGATAGGAAAACTTACCGTGAATGAGATGATGACGTGACATACATACTCATTTACAATTATTTTTTCGTTTACGTACTGTATAAACCCTCCCTGCATTGTTAAAAAAACACCCTTTACATTATAAATAACAGCAAGCAACGTAAATTTTCATGAAAGTGATAGATAAAATTATGGTGAATGAGGTGATGATGACGTGACATACATGCTCATTTACAATTATTTTTTCGTTTACGTACTGCATAAACCCTCCCTGCACTGTTAAAAAAACACCCTTTACATTATAAATAACAGCAAGCAACGTAAATTTTTATGAATGTGATAGGAAAACTTACTGTGAATGTGATGATGATGACGTGACATACATACTCATTTACAATTATTTTTTCGTTTACATACTGTATAAACCCTCCCTGCACTGTTAAAAAAACACCCTTTACATTATAAATAACGGCAAGCAACGTAAATTTTTATGAAAGTGATAGATAAAATTACGGTGAATGAGGTGATGATGACGTGACATACATACTCATTTACAATTATTTTTTCGTTTACGTACTGTATAAACCCTCCCTGCACTGTTAAAAAAACACCCTTTACATTATAAATAACAGCAAGCAACGTAAATTTTTATGAAAGTGATAGATAAGATTACGATGAATGAGGTGATGATGACGTGACACACATACTCATTTACAATTATTTTTTCGTTTACGAACTGTATAAACCCTCCCTGCACAGTTAAAAAAACACCCTTTACATTATAAATAACAGCACGCAACGTAAATTTTTATGAAAGTGATAGATAAAATTACGGTGAATGAGGTGATGATGATGTGACATACTCATTTACAATTATTTTTTCGTTTACGAACTGTATAAACCCTCCCTGCACTGTTAAAAAAACACCCTTTACATTATAAATAACAGCATGCAACGTAAATTTTTATGAAACTGATAGATAAAATTACGATGAATGAGGTGATGACGTGACACACATACTCATTTACAATTATTTTTTTGTTTACAAACTGTATAAACCCTCCCTGCACTGTTAAAAAAACACCCTTTACATTATAAACAACAGCAAGCAACGTAAATTTGCATTTCCAATAAAAAAATGAAAATACTGAAGAAAAAAAAATTTTCAATATTTTAATATTTTTGCGTATACCCATAAAATAAAATAATAATTTATGCAAAAAAAAACCCGCGATAGAGTGAGAACGCGAATAACCGGGGTAACACTGTATATATATATACAGTGTTCCTTCAATTATCGTGAAGGTTCGGTTCCGGGACCCGGCACGAGACAGGAAAATCGCGGAGTAGGATCAGCCTATATGTACATAGATATTTTAATTTATTTTTACGTTTACACCGTATAAACTGTAAAAACCCTCCCTGTACTGTTAACAAACCACCCATTACTTCATAAAGAACAGCATGCAAGCGTAAATTTATATGACATACTCATGTACATAGGTATTTTACAATTATTTTTACGTTTACTGTATAAACCCTCCCTGCACTGTTAAAAAACCACCCTTTACTTTATAAATAACAGCATGCAACGTAAATTTATATGTACGTGATAGGTAAACTTACCTTATCTGTTATGGTTAATATTTTCCTTTGCCGCTTAGGCTCACTACAAGAAGCCTTAGAAGATGAAGGATGCTTGGGAGGCATTGCAAAGGTTAAAATATGCGAGTAAAAAAATCGCAAGCAAAACGTATTAATAAGCACAACGTGAACCGCGCACACGTGAGTTAGACTGAATGAGTGAGGCGAGACAATGGAAGATGGTGGAAGCCTTTGTCCGAAACTCTGATAGCAGTATCATATTTTACATGTTGCAATGCAGTTAGTATTTATGTTTTTTACTATTTTTTACTGTTTTATTATTCTTAGGCTAAGAAATACGTTTTTTTATCAATAAAATCATGAAACTACTGGAAATTTTAATATATATGTTAGCTCACGTAGGTGCGACCCCAATACATTGTACGCTATCGGACACTATTTCACATGATGCAATACTGTGTTATATATCTAAATTTATGTTTTTTATTATTTAATACTGTGAGTTATATATCTAAATTTAAGTTTTTTACTATTTTTTACCGTTTTATTACTCTTAGGCTAGGAAATACTTAAGTTTTATCAATAAAATAATGAAAATTTCAATATGTACTATCTTACGGAGGTTCGACCCTTTTCGTTTTGGGAAACGCTGATACCGGTATCGTATTTTACATGGTGCAATACTGTTAGTATTTATGTTTTTTTACTATTTTTCATTGTTTTATTATTCTTAGGCTAAGAAATAAATTTTTTTATCAATAAAATCATGAAACTACTGGAAATATAAATATATATGCTAGCTCACATAGCTGCGACCCCAATACATTGTACGCTATCGGACACTATTTCACATGATGCAATACTGAGTTATACTGTATATCTAAATTTATGTTTTTTACTATTTTTTACTGTTTTATTATTCGTAGGCTGGAAAATAAATTTTTTTTATCAATTAGATAATGAAATGTTTTTTCAATAAAAAAATTTAAATACTGAATTTTTTTTTTTTTTTTTAATATTTTTGCATATACCCCCCCCCAAAAAAAATCGCCAAAAAAAATCGCGGTACAGTGAAAACGCGAGCCAAGAAACGCCATACAGCGAAGGATCACTGTATATATATATATAGTAATCCCTTGCTTTATTGCGATTCACCTTCGGCGAATTCAGTGCATCGCAGGTGTTTATGGCGAGCATATGTATGCTATATTGCAGATTTTCTGGGTATATTGCGGGAATCCATGATATGTGAAAATATTAAAATTTCCAGTTTTTTCATTAGTTTATTGATAAAAAAAGTATTTCCTAGCTTAAGAATAAGAAAACAGTAAAAATGAGTAAAAAACATAAATTTAAACATGTAACTCACAGTATTGCACCATATAAAATACGACACCGGTATCGGCGTCTTGGAGAACGCAAAGGGTTGCACCTACGTGAGATAGTACACAGGATGCTATTGGCTGATGGGTGGGAGACGACGAATCACAGAATTGTGTTCTGTATGCTGGGGTCTGATTGGCTTTTTGATTGAAGCTTGATTCTTCCAGCATCTTCCATTATCTCGCCTCACCCATTCAGATACTCACGTGTGCGCCTTTCGCATTGTGCCTCTAAATACGTTGTGCTTGTGTTTTTTGCGAAAATTTTACTTTATTTCAACCCCTGCAATGCCGTCCAAGCGTCCATCATCTTCCAAGGCTTCTGCTAAGCAGCAAAGAAAGATGTTGACCATAGCAGATAAGGTAAAACTGTTAAAAATGCTGAAGTAAGGAAGAAGTTTCTCGGCAGTCGGCTGCCATTTTGTCATAAAAAAATCTACTGTTCGCTACATCGTCCCGCAGGAGTGGGATGATGATATGGTTACTTCGGTGCACTTCTGCAATATTATCGACAATGCCATGACTCCTTACAAGACCATCTTCGCACAAAAGAAAAAAAGCGACAGCAACTCCCCATTACCATGTTCTTCTCTCGCAAAAAGCAGCCGTAAAGCTGTCATTGGCTGTGCAGTGTGTAAAGGTCATCATCACGTCATTCACGGTAAGCTTACCAATCACGTTCATATAGCTTTATGCTTGCAGACTGTTATTTATGGTAAACTTACCTGTCACACTCATATAAATTTATGCTTGCGTGCTGTTATTAATAAAGTAAAGGGTGAGTTGTTAACAGTGCAGGGAGGGTTAATAAAGGTAAAAATAAATGTAAAATACTTGTAATAAATATGGTGCTGCTACTTCACGGATTTTCACCTATCGCAAGTGGTCCCAGAACTTAACACTTGCGATAAACGAGGGATTACTGTGTGAATATATATATATATATATATATATATATATATATATATATATATATATATATATATATATATATATATATATATATATATATACAGTGTTCCCTCCCTTATCGCGGTAGTTCAGTTCCGGGACCCGGCGCAAACCAGGAAAATCGCGAAGTAGGATCAGCCTAAAAAAAAAAAAAAAAAAATCATTTTTTTTTAAAGATGATTATGACACCAGGACAGGCCAAAAATTATAAAATAAAACGGCCTTTATCAGGCTGTAAAGAGAAACAGAGATGGAGAGTGTAATGACCTGTCAGATGTGAAGGGATTATAAAAGATGTGTAATGAATATCCAGCTCTCTGCTGGGTTTACTATACCTCTGCATTACCTTCATGATGTCTATTCTAAAACTTCTCCTTAGATCTTATTATTATAATTATTATTATTATTATTATTATTATTATTATTATTATTATTATTATTATTATTATTATTATTATTATTATTATTATTATTAGCAACAATAATTTTCCTTTGATGATGATTGGGAAGATTACTATTATTATTATTATTATTATTATTATTATTATTATTATTATTATTATTATTATGAATTCGTAATTAAACCATTATTTTTACTATAAATAATGTAGTTTTGGTTGAATGAACAAGAGTTACTTAAAGATTCTCTCTCTCTCTCTCTCTCTCTCTCTCTCTCTCTCTCTCTCTCTCTCTCTCTCCCCAACATTCTATTCTACCCAACCCCCCACACTCTTTGTCCCAGCCAACTAGGGAGGGGCACTTTACACAGTTATTAAAAGTAAATAAACCAACAGATGTACAAACAATGATGAGCCCTTAATAATAATAATAATAATGATGATAATGATAATAATCTCCACGATCATCATCAAAGGAAAATTATTGTTGCCAATGATAATAATAATAATAATAATAATAATAATAATAATAATAATAATAATAATAATAATAATAATAATAATAATAATAAGATCTAAGCAGAATTATTGGAATAGACATCATGAAAGTAATGCAGAGGTATATTAAAACCCAGCAGAGAGCTGGATATTCATTACACATCTTTTATAATCCCTTCACATCTGACAGGTCATTACACTCTCCATCTCTGTTTCTCTTTACAACCAGATAAAGTCTGCTTTATTTTATAATTTTTTGGCCCATCCTGGTGTCACAATAATATTATAAACAATAAAACAAAAACAAAAACAAAAAAACAATTTTTTTTTTTTTTTTTTTTTGCAAAAGAAAAACTGCGATACAGTGAGAACGCGAACCAAGAAACCCGAATAACAGGGGGAACACTGTATATATATATATATATATATATATATATATATATATATATATATATATATATATATATATATATATATATATATATATATATATATATATATACAGGGGGTCCTCTTCTTCAGTCAGAGATCCGTTCTTTAAATGTGATGTAACCCGAATTTCAGTATAAGTCAGAAAACACCTACATAAGCACCTATGCTAAAACAGTAGTAAAGTTTCTCCTTTTTTCATGCACTTTACTATCTCAAATTTCACTTCCATGGTGATAGCTATCCTTTTCCTTGAAGCTCTGCCATCAGAGGAATCTGCTTTACACTAGGGAGACATAATACTGGTCAAAATTTATCAAAAAAGAAAGCAACTAATAACAAAACATGAGCAAATACAGTACAGTACCTTCCTTAACAACGAATTCCT
>JAXCGZ010013209.1:215000-242500 GCA_037179515.1 Halocaridina rubra
AATTTTGTACAATCATCAAATAAGTAGATGAATTTTAAATTAATATACATTGTACTAATAACTGAATGATATACGTACGTACAGCATAACTCACAGTATTGCATCATACGAAATAGTGTTCAATAGCGCACAATGCATTGGGGTCGCAGCTACGTGAGCTAGCATATATATTTATATTTCCAGTAGTTACATGATTTTATTGATAAAAAAAACGTATTTATTAGCCTAAGAATAATAAAACAGTAAAAAATAGTAAAAAACATAAATACTAATAGTATTGCAACATGTAAAATACGATACCGCTATCAGCGTTTTGGACAAAGACTCGTTCAGTCTAACTCACATGTGCGCCGTTCACGTTGTGCTCATTAAACGTTTTGCTTGTGTTCGATAGCGTACAATGTATAGGGGTCGAAGCTACGTGAGCTAGCATATATATTTATATTTCCAGTAGTTTCATGATTTTATTGATAAAAAATACGTATTTCTTAGCCTAAGAATAATATAACAGTAAAAAATAGTAAAAAACATAAATACTAACAGTATTGCAACATGTAAAATACGATACCGCTATCAGCATTTCCGACAAAGGCTTCCACCATCTTCCATTGTCTCGCCTCACTCGTGTGCACCATTCACGTTGTGCTTATTATTATTAATATGTTTTGCTTGTGATTTTTTTACTCGCATATTTTAACCTTTGCAATGCCTCCCAAGCATCCTTCATCTTCTAAGGCTTCTTGTAGTGAGCCTAAGCGGCAAAGGAAAATGTTAACCATTGTAGATAAAGTGAAACTCTTAGATATGTTGAAGGAAGGAAAAAAGTTTGTGGATGTCGGCCGCTATTTTACGTAAACGTAAAAATTATTGTAAAATATGGAACCTATGTATGTCAAGTCATCATCACCTCATTCATGGTAAGTTTTCCTATCACTTTCATAAAAAAATTACGTTGCTTGCTGTTATTTATAATGTAAAGGGTGTTTTTTTAACAGTACAGGGAGGGTTTATACAGTGTAAACGTAAAAATACATTAAAATATCTATGTACATATAGGCTGATCCTACTCCGCGGATTTCCGGGTTCGCGCCGGGTCCCGGAACCGAACTACCGCGATAAGTGAGGTAATACTGTGTGTATATATATATATATATATATATATATATATATATATATATATATATATATATATTACAGATTCCCCTGTTGGGGAATCTGTAATATGAACATAGTGGCATTCAGATAGAATGCGTTCATTCCTAAGTATAGCAAATATAAGCTATAAGGTTGGATTCCTTTTAACCTTCTGTGGTGTGTAGTTGGTAGCGCCTTGACTTAGTAATTATAAGTCCTAGGTTCAAGTCCCGGTCGGGGTAAAAAATGATTCATGTGTTCACATATGTAATGTGCTTATTTGATTATTGTATGGCCCAAATGAGATTGGGAATTGAATAAAGTGCGAAAATGAAGCCACTAGTGAGGTTGGGGAATCTGTAATATGAACATAGTGGCATTCAGATAGAATGCGTTCATTCCTAAGTATAGCAGATATAAGCTATGAGGTTGGATTCCTTTTAACCTTCTGTGATGTGTAGTTGGTAGTGCCTTGACTTAGTAATTATAAGTCCTAGGTTCAAGTCCCAGTCGGGGTAAAAAATGATTCATGTTTTCACATATGTAATGTGCTTATTTGGTTATTGTATGGCCCGAATGAGATTGGGAATTGAATTAAATGCGAAAATGAAGCCACTAGTGAGGTTGGGGAATCTGTAATATGAACATAGTGGCATTCAGATAGAATGCGTTCATTCCTAAGTATAGCAGATACAAGCTATAAGGTTGGATTCCTTTTAACCTTCTGTGGTGTGTAGTTGGTAGCGCCTTGACTTAGTAATTATAAATCCTAGGTTCAAGTCCCAGTCAGGGTAAAAAATGATTCATGTTTTCACATATGTAATGTGCTTATTTGGTTATTGTATGGCCCGAATGAGATTGGGAATTGAATTAAATGTGAAAATGAAGCCACGAGTGAGGTTGGGGAATCTGTAGTATTAACATAGTGGCATTCTGATTGAATGCGTTCGTTCATTCCTAAGTATAGCAGATATAAGCTGTAAGGTTGGATTCCTTTTCCCCTTCTGTGGTGTGTAGTTGGTAGCGCCTTGACTTAGTAATTATAAGTCCTAGGTTCAAGTCCCAGTCGTGGTAAAAAATGATTCATATATATATATATATATATATATATATATATATATATATATATATATATATATATATATATATATATATATATATATATATATATATATATATATATATATATATATATATATCCAAGTGCATATAAAGAACATGTTTGATGAGATGCTCATCATTCAGTCCCTCTGATCATGTCTTTGGTAGTAATAATCATTGGGAGAACCTTTGTAGAGATGTAACTTTGACTTAGTTTCTTGTCATATCTCTCTACATTACACCAGATTGTCGGGTTGCGTTATGGCACAACCTTGCACCTGGGAACTCTTTTCCTCTGAGGTGGAGAGATAACATGCACTTTTTTTTTTTTTTACTGACTGGGATGGATGCACTACCTTCAGTTAATACCCTATTCCAGTAACAATAGTTCTCATTGCAATTACCTATTACGACATAAACTGCTCAGCAGCATTAGGTCAGATGGATGTATAATACTGGCAATTTGTGCTCGCAAATTATGAGTATTATTTTAGTTATGGGGATTAATGAAATATGGCTTTTTATATAAATACAGCCCCCAGCTAGGGAGGGCGCATTCTCCTAGGTGAGGTTGAGTTATGCGAGGCTAAGTTAGGTTAGGTTAGGTTTGGTTAGAACGCATCAAAACAGTGTTGCTTCGACACTTATAATCGGTAATTGCTAGTGACCAACTCGAGCTAAAAAAAGGAAAATTCGGAAATTAAAACGACGAGTCATTACAACGCACATCTCATAACCACGTCATTAATATCTACTGATAAGTTATCACGAAAAAATATCAACAAACAAGCAAATTTTGCCCCAGATGTACCAAGTTGTTTACCTATCTTATCAGTTTTTTTTCTCCAACATTGGATCGCATTTGTCGTGATAAGATATAGGGGATCGAACTAACCTCGCCCTTTACGTTTTTCATTTCTAAAAGGCACTGTATGATATTCCCAAGTTGTCTCTTCTTATGATTCCACTTCAGCACATTTGTACTTGAATTATGCAGAGTAAACACGGAATCACAAAAGCTGAATAATCAAATCCTATTTCCTTTTCCCCTCGTTTATAATTGTTCTTATGGTACTGTGAATCGAACTTCGTTGCCAGGCGTACAAATACGATATATATATATATATATATATATATATATATATATATATATATATATATATATATATATATATATATATATATATATATATATATATATATATATATATATATATATATATATATATATATATATATATATATATATATATATATATATATATATATATACATATACATATACATATACATATACATATACATATACATATACATATACATATATATATTATATATATATATATATATATATATATATATATATATATATATATATATATATATATATATATATATATATATATATATATATATATACTTTTAACAGACTGAAACATACCTTGTATAGATAACATTAAACAATAATGAAACGATATATATATATATATATATATATATATATATATATATATATATATATATATATATATATATATATATATATATATATATATATATATATATATATATATATATATATATATATATATATATATATATATATATATATATATATATATATATATATATATATATATATATATATATATATATATATATATATATATATATATATATACTTTTAACAGACTGAAACATACCTTGTATAGATAACATTAAAAAATAATGAAATTAAAAAAAATGCTCCTTCATATTCCTCTTATAATAAAAACAAGATAAAATACTTACCAGAATTATGAATTAAAACTGTATGGCGAAAAGGAATCCCTTGAGCAAGTAATGGGACAGTTTGTGAGCAAGACACTAACTTCACCCTCGTCAGTTTGATGTCACAACTAAATTCCTACCCAGCTTCCTCCCTCCCCCCTGTTAACGTCACGATGACTTGAAAGTTTTTCGTCTGGGATCTTTACCGAGGTCATCGGAATAGGTTAGACTATTTTATAATAGACTTAGTAACCACGCATAGGGAATTAACGACCATTCCATGGTGAATACTCAACCCTACATTCCAGATAGTGTGTGTATATATATATATATATATATATATATATATATATATATATATATATATATATATATATATATATATATATATATATATATATATATATATATATATATATATATATATATATATATATATATATATATATATATATATATATATATATATATATATATATATATATATATATATATATATATATATATATATATATATATATATATATATATATATATATATATATATATATATATATATATATATATATATATATATATATATATATATATATATATATATATATATATATATATATATATATATATATATATATATATATATATATATATATATATATATATATATATATATATATATATATATATATATATATATATATATATATATATATATATATATATATATATATATATATATATATATATATATATATATATATATATATATATATATATATATATATATATATATATATATATATATATATATATATATATATATATATATATATTATATATATATATATATATATATATATATATATATATATATATATATATATATATATATATATATATATATATATATATATATATATATATATATATATATATATATATATATATATATATATATATATATATATATTATATATATATATATATATATATATATATATATATATATATATATAATATATATATATATATATATATATATATATATATATATATATATATATATATATATATATATATATATATATATATATATATATATATATATATATATATATATATATATATATATATATATATATATATATATATATATATATATATATATATATATATATGTCGTATGAATTTTGGACTTCCATTTGAATTCACCAATTTGTAAGATGACTGGGTTATCTCACCGCTCGTCACCACTGACGTAATGTTAAATTACTACGTTATAATTATTAGTACCAGACGGGTACAAGGTAAGAATGGACAAGCAGTGATTCCTTTATATTAATTTATTCTAGAGTACAACACATTCGACGCCTCAATGCCCCCACCCTATGACTATCACAATCTCTGATCTATTCGTGCCCCGGGCAAAGTTCTAACTAACTGTGTCTGCCCTGGGTGGTTCTTGAAATACCCCCGGGGCAGGGCGTGGCTTGACATCCAATCCTGCCAATGAACTCGAGTGACATCTAGTCCTGCAAATCAACGCCAGGTTCGAAGTGGAGTCCCTCCCTATTTCGGGGCGGGGCTATTTCAACAAACCTATAGAACGGAAAAGTTCCAGGTCAGAGCGTGGCTATTGGGTAACTCTCCAGGGCATGTACATATGTATGGGCCACATGTTTGTGTTTCTTGTTGTTTAGGAAATGGCTAACTTCCTGGCCTTTCATCCTCACCGGGTACTCGATGCCAGATGCTAAGTCTCATGGTTCCGGTCATATATCTCCTTGACACTTTCTACAAACATGGGCCGTACATGCAGAAAACAAGCCTCCCACATTTGTTCCAGGTGCCTAGCCATAAATTGCGGTGGTCCCAAAGGAAAGCATGGTCTGGCACCCAAAACTCAATAAAAGTGAGGGCATGTAATAAAACATCTGTGCCCTCGACCAACCGTTACAAGTTTCAGATTCTGGCTTCAGCGTACCGGAAGTCATACGACATCCCTCCCAGCAACAATATCAGTCAACATAATAATAACATTACTAATAATCATGATCAAAATAAGAATAATAAACAATAAAAATAAATATACTAAATCAGAAATATCAATATATATACAATGGAGACTGGCATTCAGAAGTAAGAACAGAGTTCTATACTTATATTTCATAGTAATGCTCATTCTAACACAGTCTCTTTTACTATTTAAATTCCTGCTGTCATAATCTATGTATATATATAGAGCATAAGTGGCAACTTGCTGGCTCCACAATTTGTCAATGGGAGTTCTATCTATTCTCTAAACAGTTGCGACATGTGGCAAAAATATTTATGCAAATGGTGGTACTACCATGTCTTATCAGTATTTATGCAATAACAGCATGCAACAATCTATCGACTGCAATAAAATGTAGGCACAATTATCGCCTAGCTTCGCTGGAAAAAAACACAAAAAAAGAATCAATGACGGCAACATTCTTTTAGCATCGAAAGAAGGATCTGTCAGTCTCAGAGTAGAGAGAGAGAGAGAGAGAGAGAGAGAGAGAGAGAGAGAGAGAGGGCGACCTTGAAATACGTCGCGGTTTCCACCCTGTGGTCAGGCGAGACAGGCTTCCTTCCTTTAAATGTACTGAAAATAAAAAATTGTCGCAGAGTATCTCTAATAAAAGAATAAATAAACAAATGAAAGTGAACAAACGTTAGCAATGACTATCGATAGAGTTTTACGCTTATTGTCAGAGGGCTATTCTTATTTCCTCATTAACAAAAACAAAAGCAAAAAGAACTTATTGTACAACTGCAGAACTGTCGAAGCATAAATCCATTCCTTTCTGTTTAATATTGATAAGGACTTTACTGTAACAGCATACACATCCTCGTCTATAATGACAATCCTTTTCTTGCTATAAATCAGAGGGTTGAGTCGGAGCGCACACACTCTGATGAAATTAAAGCAAAAGATTAAAATCATATGTGACAATATCTCTACTACTATCAACAAAAGCACAAATATCTTTTTCTTCACAAACGTCTTATCATGACTTAAGTATCATTAATTTTAACTTTAAAACTCAACATATAATTTCTGAGTCTTAATTATCTCAATTAGCTCAATTATAATTTTAAATTCATAACAGTAATGGTAATTAACAATAATTATCTCTAGATAGTCTTTTCAAAACTCTTTAATTAAGATTTTAAAGATTTCTTCAATGCAAAAAACTATATAACAAGAACGGGTATCAAAGAATATAAAAAGTCTATCTCTGTGTATGCAATAATAAAAACAAAAAGTATATTTCATTAGCAACAGTAAAGAATGCATTTTGCTTAAGTTTCAAAATCTCGTAAGGAGTTGTACATGAACAATTCAAACATAAAATATATATATTCTTTTACTATCTCGAATTTGACTTATGTAAATTACTAAACAACAGAATTTCCTCCAGAACAGGGAGAAGTTCGACTTATAAGTGTTCTGTCCGTTTGCTTTTACGGGGGTGCGCATGTGGGCGTTGTTTTCTCCCCTGTTCTTTTGGCTTCTGGATCAACTTCTGCTCTCTCAAATACGGGAAACGGCTGTGTAACATTCTTGTTGTCATTTCGTGTCAGCTCTCACTCTTTCTTTATGACCAAGCTGAAATAATTTTGATAAAACATTATCATGGCTAAAACTCGCAAAGTTTTATTTTATCAATCTAACATATCTCTTCAGACAAATAATGTATATACTGCAGCTAGCAAAGAAAATAATCATTCATAGATTCACGTCCTTTATCACGTAATATCTATCTTGGAACTCTCTCGGAAATCGAATAATAATCTCATTGGCGGAGTAGGGGACAAAACAAAAATAAAACAAACTTGGCATCTCAACCATATCTGGGCAGGTGGAGAATCATTTTCTCAACAATATCCCTCACTAGATATTGCAACAGCGCATCACCTCCCATAATTATACTCTGATATGGCATGCAGAAGAACCTGGCGGAGCAGGGGAACGATCCCCGTAGAGAGACCCCAATCATGTTTCCTAACGGTGCTTTCCGCGATTTCACCCCCTAGAGCAACCCCCCCATTATACCCCTATTACACTCATTATACTCATTCGCTCACATGAGCTCACATTCAAATTTGCATTCCCTTTCTCTCTGTCTATGGAAAATTCTTCATCCCTTACCCCGATAAGGAGAGTAAAGGTGAAATCTCGGTTGGGCTGCGCGGTCACAGACTGCCTCACCAGTCCTAGGTCCCGTTCTAACGAACAAACAAACATTCTACTCCCTTGAAGCTACGTTAGGGTGACACTGAAAAACCTTCCCTATTCTAGGACAGCACAAATTCCTCTAATTTACTCTTACTGTCGCCTGCATAGCGCGAAATAAACTCATCTCTAAATAATATCACAAAATTTCTTATTCTTCAAAAAAACATGCCACACACGTATCGTAATATTAATTTCTTCATCATAACAACATTAACAAAAACAATCTATCATATGTCTTTCTTTCGCTAAAACATTACTCCCGCGGAGAAAAAAAAAAAAAAAAAAAAAAAACTTAAAAACAGGCGTAATCTTAACACTCGATTTCTTACGCTTTAAGAAATTTATATAAAAATGATTTTACACGTACTTTAAATATCAAATATCAGTACAATTACTACATATTTATAATAACGAGGTTGGGAGATCGATTGGTCACTTCCGCATTCCTTTTTCGAAAACCACACGTGTTCTAAGTAAAACCTTAAAAGCAGATTCAAGTATATTACTCACTATAATTCTTACACTTAAGAAATTAATATACTGTAATAGCGATTTCACGTGCATTAAATTTGTCAATTAAAAATCGATACATTCGCATTCTTAAAATTCAATCTAGGCATTAATACAAATAAATGGAACACACTTCCAACGCAATTTCTTTACATTACTCAAATTATAACAAAAAACGGAGTTTATTACTGCTTATAGCTATTAGTACAAATTATCCATGTTAGTAATGGGTACAGAAACTCTACTTTTATCTACTTATTAGGCGCCACACCCCTTATAGGCAGGTTGGCTGAGTCAAAGCATAACTACAAGATAAAATGGCGGCGTCCACCGACCTCAATTTCTTTTACTAATTGTCCCATTACTCACTGGATACAGATCACAAGTACTTAGCTATTTTAAGGAGGTGGTCCTGAAGAACTTCATGGCAGAAGGCAAGGAAGGAGGGGGTTCTCCTTCTTCTCTCGAGTAAAATCGACGAATCGCCGTCTTCTTGGTCGGATCCGGCAACTTATATTTCTTGTAATGGGCATTTTCACTCAATGCTCCGGTCACACTTCGGCTTACTACGAAATATCTTAGAAATAGTTCCTTAAAAGTTTCATAATATTCTCTGTTTGACCACTCGTCACTTCTCATCCGCAGACCCAAGTATTTCAGGAAGTCGGTCGCGGGAATTATGGACGGACATTCGAGGTCTTTTACATTTGCGCCGTCGAGGTATAAAAGTTAATTTTTGACTCGAGGCGTCTTTACAACCAGGGCACGGGGTGGGGGCTTGTCCTGCTGCGTTCCCTGTGTCACCACGGGGCTCGGAGCGGCAGGCTGTTCGTCGATGTTTGAGGCGTCGGTTTCTCTGTCGGCGTTGACCAAGTTCCTTCTCGACGGAGCGGCGTCGGCAGGAGTTTGTAGGCGCCGCACGTGCTCCTCCAGTTCGAGAATTCTCCGGTGTTTGGCCTCGTCACTCATTTCTTGAATTGGGAGATGTTGGATTTCTGCTTTTGCCATTCTTATTTTCTTTTCTTCGCACTGGTTTCTTCTGATATGAGAGTCTCTTCGTATGTTTTCCAGGCGTGATGATCCGTACTGCGCTGCCACCAAGTTGTCGTATGAATTTTGGACTTCCATTTGAATTCACCAATTTGTAAGATGACTGGGTTATCTCACCGCTCGTCACCACTGACGTAATGTTAAATTACTACGTTATAATTATTAGTACCAGACGGGTACAAGGTAAGAATGGACAAGCAGTGATTCCTTTATCTTAATTTATTCTAGAGTACAACACATTCGACGCCTCAATGCCCCCACCCTATGACTATCACAATCTCTGATCTATTCGTGCCCCGGGCAAAGTTCTAACTAACTGTGTCTGCCCTGGGTGGTTCTTGAAATACCCCCGGGGCAGGGCGTGGCTTGACATCCAACCCTGCCAATGAACTCGAGTGACATCTAGTCCTGCAAATCAACGCCAGGTTCGAAGTGGAGTCCCTCCCTATTTCGGGGCGGGGCTATTTCAACAAACCTATAGAACGGAAAAGTTCCAGGTCAGAGCGTGGCTATTGGGTAACTCTCCAGGGCATGTACATATGTATGGGCCACATGATTGTGTTTCTTGTTGTTTAGGAAATGGCTAACTTCCTGGCCTTTCATCCTCACCAGGTACTCGATGCCAGATGCTAAGTCTCATGGTTCCGATCATATATCTCCTTGACACTTTCTACAAACATGGGCCGTACATGCAGAAAACAAGCCTCCCACATTTGTTCCAGGTGCCTAGCCATAAATCGCGGTGGTCCCAAAGGAAAGCATGGTCTGGCACCCAAAACTCAATAAAAGTGAGGGCATGTAATAAAACATCTGTGCCCTCGACCAACCGTTACAAGTTTCAGATTCTGGTTTCAGCGTACCGGAAGTCATACGACATATATATATATATATATATATATATATATATATATATATATATATATATATATATATATATATATATATATATATATATATATATATATATATATATATATATATATATATATATATATGATATATATATATAGATATATATATATATATATATATATATATATATATATATATATATATATATATATATATATATATATATATATATATATATATATATATATATATATATATATATATATATATATATATATATATATATATATATATATATATATATATATATATATATATATATATATATATAATATATATATATATGTAGTCGCCGTGGCTCAGTCGGTAGCGTCTCTGACTCTGAGGCGTCAGGTCGAAGTTCTCGCCCCGTCACGGTCTGAGGTTAGCAAAGGCATGCACTCAGCGTAAGGATTACATCTGCCAAAACAAGTCCTTCGCAAGAAGGCAACCGTCCTAGCCCTTGGTTGATAAGGGAGTCCGTGACGTAAAACCGGAACATATATATATATATATATATATATATATATATATATATATATATATATATATATATATATATATATATATATATATATATATATATATATATATATATATATATACTGTATATATATATATATATATATATATATATATATATATATATATATATATATATATATATATATATATATATATATATATATATATATATATATATATATATATATATATATATATATATATATATATATATATATATATATATATATATATATATATATATATATATATATAAGAAGGATGGTATATGAATGAGTGGGGGGAAAGCTCTCACTGTGCCATCAATGAAGAGGGGAGAAATAGATTAGGAAAATTTGGGAGGATAAGCACGAAAACGAAATATAGAATGAGGCAGAAATGAGAGGGTCATGCCCTGCTGCTATTGTGTATCCTTGCAACGGATGATGAAAGTTGTATGCATGCACTCTCAATATATATATATATATATATATATATATATATATATATATATATATATATATATATATATATATATATATATATATATATATATATATATATATATAACCAAATAAGCACATTATATATGTGAAAACATGAATCATTTTTTACCCCGACCGGGACTCGAACCTAGGACTTATGATTACTAAGTCAAGGCACTACCACTACACCACAGAAGGTTAAAAGGAATCCAACCTTATAGCTTATATCTGCTATACTTAGGAATGAACGCATTCTAACTGAATGCCACTATGTTCTTATTACAGATTCCCCAACCTCACTCGTGGCTTCATTTTAGCATTTAATTCAATTCCCAATCTCATTCGGGCCATGAAATAACCAAATAAGCACATTATATATGTGAAAACATGAATCATTTTTTACCCCGACCGAGACTCGAACCTAGGACTTATGATTACTAAGTCAAGCCGCTACCACTACACCACAGAAGGTTAAAAGGAATCCAACCTTATAGCTTATATCTGCTATACTTAGGAATGAATGCATTCTAACTGAATGCCACTATGTTCATTGGGAATTGAATTAAATGCTAAAATGAAGCCACGAGTGAGGTTGGGGAATCTGTAATATGAACATAGTGGCATTCAGTTAGAATGCGTTCATTCCTAAGTATAGCAGATATAAGCTATAAGGTTGGATTCCTTTTAACCTTCTGTGGTGTAGTGGTAGCGCCTTGACTTAGTAATCATAAGTCCTAGGTTCGAGTCCCGGTCGGGGGAAAAAATTATTCATGTTTTCACATATATAATGTGCTTATTTGGTTATTTCATGGCCCGAATGAGATTGGGAATTGAATTAAATGCTAAAATGAAGCAACGAGTGAGGTTGGGGATTCTGTAATATGAACATAGTGGCATTCAGTAAAATGCGTTCATTCCTAAGTATAGCAGATATAAGCTATAAGGTTGGATTCCTTTTAACCTTCTGTGGTGTAGTGGTAGCGCCTTGACTTAGTAATCATAAGTCCTAGGTTCGAGTCCCAGTCGGGGTAAAAAAATGATTCATATATATATATATATATATATATATATATATATATATATATATATATATATATATATATATATATATATATATATATATATATATATATATATATATATAGGGGGTTCTCAGTGTACGAGGTTCTTTGGACTACGATGTTTCCTAGATATGAAGTATGTTCCATAAATTATTAAGAAATTGTAGTTTCAACAAGTGTGGTTTGCGTCGTAAATACAAATTTCGCAAGGGAACAGTTTGTTGAGTGTTGCAGAAGAATTCACCATCATGTGGCATTAGACTTAGGAAGACACATTGCTCAGTTCCCACTTGTATGCCATATCGTATTTGTGCTCATTCATTGTTGGTATGTTTTACTTCTTTTTTTTTATATAATTTTAGGCCCGCATTATTTCTCCCAATCATAAAGCAGATTCATCTGATGGCAGTGCTCCGGAGAAAAGGAAAGCTACCACCCTAGAAGTTAACTAAGAGCTAGTGAAATGCTCAGAAAGGGAGAAAGTGCTACCAACATAGGCTGCTTACTAGGGTTAAGCCATTCGACCATGGTGACGGTTTTCAAGGATAAAGGTTGCATCCTTAAACATATTAAAAGTTCTGCTCCTATGAAGTCCACTGTGATTACTAAGCTGTGTAGTAGCCTAATAATTGAGATGGAAAGGTTATTAGTGGTTTGGCTGGATGATCAACATCAATGGCATATCCAAATGAGCCTTATGTTTATTCAGGAAAAAGTTAAAAAATTGTTTAAGGCTGTGAAAAAGGAAGGGAGTGAAAGTAGAGAGTTTGTGACAGTAGGGGTTGTTTTATGCTGCCTAAGGTTCATGCTAATATGCATAACCTGAAGGTGCAAGGTGAACAGCTAGTGGTGATGAAAAAGCAGCAAGTGATTTTCCATAGTGCGTCAGCTGAGATAGTTAAGGAGGGGGGTTACTGTGATGACCAAGTGCTTAATGTGGATGAGTCTGGCTTGTTCTGGAAGTGTATGGCTAGTGAAACATATATTTTCAAGGAGGAGAAGACAGCACACAGACATAAAGCAGCTAAAGCTGCTGGAACTTCAAGCTGAAGCCCTTACATACTTCCTTAGTAGAATATCCAAGAGCACTCAAGGGCATTTGGAAGGGTCAACTGCCTGTCATCTGGAAATCACACAAGAAGGCTTGGGTAATAATATATTTCTTACCTGTAAGAATGGTAATAATCTTGCAGATATCTTTTATGTTGCCGAGTATTGGCCAGTGTATATATTAATGTTGCTATATATCACATATCCCATTTTCATCACAGATTACTTAGGATTAATATGAGGTATATAAAACACTCCTTCCTCAACAGGGTTTATTACGTAGAAGAAATTAATGATATGTTGCATAAACTTATGACTAATGGAATTCCAAGGATCTGCCCTTTAAGATGTTGCTAATCCTGAACAATGCACATGGTCACCCTGCCCATATGGATGACTTTCGTCCTAATGTCAAGATGGTTTACCTTCCAAGTAATACTACTGCCCTGTTACAGACAATGGATCAGGGTGTCATTGCCTCTTTCAAGGCCTACTACCTCCAAAGGACAACTGCTATGGCTCTCAGGGCAACTGAGAAGTGTGGATATATTATTATGTTATAGATCCTATGTTCCATTACTGCCAGCTCGGCTGTTAGCTAGTATATTTTACTGATAGCCGATTGCCAATTTGGCTGTTAGAGTCTTAGAACAATATATGGTACTGGGAACAGCCAGTCAGTAAACGAGAGGAGCTCTCGCTGATTGGTTAAGTCTAAGCATTCATTATTGTTTAAATGTCAGTTGTGCATCAGCCTTGTGCCTTGTTAGTCACACAAGTCTAGTGTCTCTCCTGTTTGCCAAGGTGTATAGTTTCTTGTATGTATATATGTATATAATTTAACATAATAGACATCAAGGTCAGAACCGAGTGTTTCCTTAAAGAACCTATACCAAAATGGTGCAGTAGATATTATTTCAGGTTCAGTGTGTCTTATAAAAGAGACGAACTTTGCTCAATCACCCTACTTATCCGAGTTATTGAACCCTACCAGCAAGTCTTTGCTTTTGGATTATCCTGCAGTAAAAGACGCTTTTAGTGTAGTGTATAGTGCTCAGTGAGTGTAGTATAGTGAGTCAGTACAGTGCACTCATTTTCACTATTTTTTTCCCAGGAATTTGTTTTACATCCCTGGATTTTACTCCCGCTGAGCCTTACCTGCCTTTTCTACTGCACAATGGCTGATATTCCTTCTTCTGACATTCTGGAGACTCCCCACATGCCCTGGACAAACTTCACTACTTCCCCACCACTCCTCATGAGGAATATGACAAAAACACGATTCATTATGAGGCAGAGGCTGCTGCATACTCACTCCCACCACTGCTAACTCCCAACGTCATGGCCACAAAAGATAAGAGTGGTGATGTCTTTCAACTTCCAAATTTACCAGGGAAAGCTTTGTAGGAAAGATGACAACTTACAATGCCAAGAGGAAAAAGAAAAAGCTACGGTACTCCTACAGACGATGTCACATATGTGGAGTGGCACAGTTCCCCTGCACACAGCTGGCCCACCCAAACAAGCTGGATCTATCCACGCCACAACCCCAACAGACTTGTCCGGTAGTGTCAATTCCCAGCATACACCGGTAACTTCTGCGACCCACAGCCCTCCTGTTCATCCATCTGCCACACCTGTTTCTATGGCTATGCCCAAAGCTACTTCCCATCCTCCAAGCAAGCTAGTGCCACAAAGTCCACCCACTCTACAAGTTGATGAAACATTTCAAGTTTTTCTCCATTGGCGTTGGAGGTGGCACGGCTTTGCTGTCATGATAAACTTTCAGATATTGTCACGAGAGAAACAGCTTATACAGCTTTGCATGTGCTTCTCTCTTTACTTACAAGAAGTTCTGAAGCACATGCTTGGCATTCCTCCAAACACTTTTCTCACCATGGACGAAGTACTCGACTGTTCGCAGGATCACTTCAAGAATCTCAGGAATGAGGCCATTCGACGTTGTGACCTACTTTCCTGTAAACAAGTTGAAAGTGAGTCCTTCAGCGAATTTTATGTCCTCCTCAAAAGCCTGGCTGAAGAGGTAGACCTGTGTTCTGGTGATCCCATTATGTGTGCCGAGACATAGTTGAAGATGGTGATCCTGATGGGAGTCCGTGATCAGGACCTTATAAAATGCCTTACCTCTCTCAATGCACCTGCATCCTTCCACATATTTGCCACATGCTGTAGGTCATTCAAGGCTACTCATACGACTGCTTCGGCTATTCAGACCTCTCCAAGTCAACTACATGCCATTTCTGTGTGCAAGAAGGAACAATGACGGCAGAAGACGGCCTCCTCCCAGCAAACTCCACCTACACAATCTTCATCCAAATCTTCATGCTAGTCCTGCAACCACTGGCATGCCCCAGGAAGGTACCTTGGTACTGACAGCACCTGTACCAACTGTGGCTGTAAGGGTCACTAGGATAGGAACCCTAGATGCCCAGCCAAAAAGATGCAATGCCACAATTGCAACAAGACTGACCAGTACGACAGATTTTGCAAGAAAATGGACAAGGGTTAGGATAATTCTTCCGGATCTGATAGAGCTTCCCCTTCTCTCTACAAAAAATACAACACTTGTCATCACGTGAGCTCTGGTTCCACGGACAGGTCTCCCCAGCCTCAGTGTACATCTCCTCCATGATGACAAGACTTCAAGACTCTAGATGTTACTTGACACAAGGGATAATGTCACTGTATTTAGTATCCACCACCTCGAGCTGCTGCGGATTCCTAGGTCCAATCTCAAGTCCCTTCCTGCTACAACCACATTCACTGCCGATGGATTTCAGATGTCTCCTGCCTTGGGATGGTTTCAGGCTACCCTGAGGCTTGGTAGCAAGTTCTGCATGGCCAAAATTCATGTATGCGAAGGTACTCAGACATCCCTCCTCTCCATTGGCCACTGTCAGGAGTTGGCCATCATCTCGCCTGATGTCCCCAAGCCCATCTTAACCATTACACACGTCAACAAGAAGGTAGAGAGGCCACCAACAGGTCCTGTACCCTTTACCTCATCTGCCTCTCCTTCTTATTTAATTTACTCTGCTTTTATTGTAGCTAGGAATCACTATACTGCTCAGATTCGAAGGTCTAAGGCTTCCTTTATAAGAAGGAAAGTTTATGACCTTAACTCCTCTCCCACTGACAGATCTCTCTGGTCCTTAGCCAAAAACCTCTCTAAAAATTTCTGTCACTCAAGCTTTCCCCCTTTCATTTGTTCTGATGGTTCTATAGCTTGCTCTCCCACTGACAAAGCCACTCTCTTTGGCTTTCATTTTTCTGCCAACTCTTCCGTAAATGATTCCAGTGCACCTGTCCCTCAAACTTTACTCCTCTCTAACCCTACACTCTCCCTTATCCTTTCTTCATGCAAAGCTCATAAGGTTCTTCACTCACTAAAGACAAATAAGGCATCTGGTCCTGATGGTATCCCAGCAAGGTTCCTTAAGGAGTTTGCAAATGAACTAGCTCCCATGGTTTGCCATCTTTTTTGCCTCATTCTGTCAACCAGTGCCTATCCTTTATGTGGTGTATTATGGTATTGGGTACTAGATAGCAACACTGAGGGGAGTTGGGTCATTGATTTTAATAAGAGAGGATGTAGAAGGTTTGCTCTAGAGCTCCTATTGTTGCTTATATTTCTTTGCCGTCGTAGAAATAGGTCGTAAGCTTTTTCGTCTTATTCCAATCTCTTTGTGATCAACTTCATTATTTCATCCGACAATCGCCATTGAGGTGAGTACTACAGAGACAGCTTTCATTTACAAGCTATCCGGGCATAGACATCTTTTTCAAGAAGGAGAGATTGAAATGGCAATGTCCAAGGTACCCCTGATATGATTAAGCTGTTCTCCAGTGAAGGCAACGTTGTTTTGTAGTTGCAAAAGGTTACCTTGGTTGTGAAGTTGCAAGAGATATTGGACTTGACTAGTTTTATTCTGTTATATTTAGAAGGGGATGCGCTTGCACTGTATTTGGAGTTGAGTGATGAGGATCAGGCTGATGCAGAAAAATTTCGGGAAAAATTTCAGATGCATTTACTGATGATGCATTCACTGCATTTGGCAAATTGGTTCATATGAAATGAACAGGTTAACCAAGTGATGTTTTTGCCAATGATATTAGGAGGTTGGCCTTTTTAGCTAAGTTTAATAAGGATGAGCTGGAATATGCGGTGAACTTAACGTATTGAAAATGGGAGTGAGTGAAATGATTAGTCATGCTAAAACCTTGTCTTCAAAACAGCAGGGTGGTGTATTAACTGTGTCTGTTAGACAGGCTAGTCCTATGGAAAAGGGAACAGGTAAGCCTCATACTAGCCAGTTTAAGGGGCAGTGCTTTCACTGTGGTGGCCCTCATATGATAAGAAACTGCAAAGAACAAAAAGTTCAGTGTTTTAGGTGAAATAAATTGCGTTATATAGCTAGTCAGTGTCAAGATTAGGACTCAGGAATTTGCACCTATAGTCGCCCTAGTAATAAGAAGTCGCATTACAATGTATTACCATTTATTGATGTTATAATTCATAATGAGCTTGCAAAAGTACTTGTAAACATAGGCTGTTCAACAACAGTAGTTCATTCCAGGTACATGGCTCAGTGTGAAGGTGATGCTCATATTGATGCTTTTGATGGAGGTCAGATTAGATGTAGGGGTGAAAGTTGGTTAAAACTAAGTGTTAGAGGTATATATTTGACAGTGAGAGCTGAGATGTCTGATAATTTAGTTGATGGGGCACTTGGTGTTGATGTGATTGATCAGTTGGGTGGTGTTACTATTAATTGTGGAAGGGTATGTTTTGGTTCCACTGGGGTTGTATTAGTTAGTCAAGAGATTGACCAGAATGCTGTGAGAGATAGGGAGTGTGCAAAGGTAGTTATTCAAGACTCAGATTTTTATGCTATGCTTGATGGTCAGAAATGAACGGTCAGGAGGTTTTGGAAGAATAACTGACTCGTGAAATTAAACAATAAAATAAGTTGTTATGATAAGAAGTTTGAGGGTAGGAAAAAAGAAGAGTTCAAAAAGGAAGTAGACAGATGGATTGCAGAAGGGATTCTCATGCCATGGAAGCAAGATGTTAATACAGGTATTCTTGCCTTGATGGCTGTGGAGCAACCAACAAAAAAACAGAGTGAGGCCCGTGCTTGTTTTTCATGAACTGAAAGAAAATGTTGAATGTCACACATGTGATGTGGTGATTGGCATATATACTGAGACGGTGCGCAATTGACGTAATGCAGGTGAGGAAGTGTCAATTACTGACTTATAGTCATCCTACCTACAATTTAGAGTTGACGAAGAATTGTGGCAGCACCAACTAGTTAACTATAAGGGTCAAAGGTTTTGCCTTATGCAATTGAGTTTTTAATTGAAATCAGCATCCTGTAATTATGTCGAAGAGTCTAAAGAATGTTTTAAGTAGGGATGAAAAAATCAAGAATGCGACAAGCCCATATATTGATGACATCCTTATGGATGAGACAAAGATCTCTACTGATGAGGTGATTGGACTCCTAAAGAAATTTGGACTGATAAGCAAGCCCCCTGAGTCACTAAATGGAGGAGCTGCCTTGAGGCTGCGACTGTCAAAAGTTGGAGGCAAGTTGATGTTTCAGAGAGGTAATAAAGTACCTGAATTGCCTAATACACTTATGAGGAGGGATCTATTCTCTGTTTGCGGTACACTGGTGGGGCATTTTCTCATAGCGGGATGGTTGTGTGTTGCATGTAGCTTATTAAGAGAAAAGCTGCGGGATCACATTGGGAGGATTTTGTTGGTGAACAGTCAGTGTTGAAGATTAAGGAAGTTATTGAGAGACTAAGAGTGGATGATTCCTTAAGAGGAAGCTGGTTTTGTGCCTGACATTAAACACATTGTAGTTTGGTCAGTTGCTCGTAAAATTGCAGTTAGGGTGGTATTAGAAATTAATGGTAAGGCTTTTGAAGATGTTGCTTGGCTGAGGAAAAAGGATGACTTCAATCACATTAATGTTGCAGAATTAGAAGCCGTGTTGAAAGGTGTAAATTTGGCCATTAAATGGGGTCTGAACTCAATAGAGTTGAGAATTAAATCTGCAACTGTTGGGGCATGGTTGAAAAGTGTGATAAGTGCCGAAAAGCATGCTCACACAAAGGGAGCTGCAGAAATTATTATTAAACATAATTTAGGAAATTTGAAGGATATGATTGCTGAATTTGAGTTGAGTATTGTTGTGACATTTGTGCCTGCAGAGAAGAATCAATGCTGATGGTTTGACTAGAGTTAAAAAGAACTGGTTAGTGGATGTTGAGGTAGGTGATGATGGGCAAGCACTTATGTGAGCTGGCGCTTCGGTAAATATACATCTAACAAAGCTATGCAAGAAGCACCACATGGGGGTTGACAGAACCTTATATTTGGCCAAGAAGTTGGACCCAGAGCTCTCAAGGGATTCTGTGATAAGGATAAAGTGTTGTGAATGATGTCAGTCAATCGATCCTGCCCCTGCAGTGCATAAGAGAGTTGAAGTTAGTGTTGAGCATAACTGGCAATGCCTGGCTATAGATGTAACTCATTATAGGGGGGTTCCATATTTATCCATGGTGGACTGCGGCCCAGGTCACTTTCCAATATGGAGGAAATTAAAGACAAAAGATGCAAAGTGCATCACAGCAGAATTGGAGAACATCTTTATGGAAAGGGGCCCAGTTGATGAACTGCTACTGGACAATAGCACAGCGTTTTGGTCGCAGTATTTAAAGGATATGTTCCATCATTGGATTATTGATAAGGCATTTCAGGCTGCTTATAGACCAGGGGGAAACGGAATAGTAGAGAGGCACCACAGGCCCATTAAGGCTATTGCCACGAGGGTAGGAATCTCTCCTATTGAGGCAGTGTACTGGTATAACAGTACACCAATATCTGTGCCTTAATGCTCTGTTTACAAATATGAGTGGAGCTACCCTTTAGTGAATCCAGATGGGGTGGGTGATGGCCAAATTGATAGCCTGTCAATTAAAATGGGAGAAGAGGTTTGGACAAAACCAACTGCTGCATGTTGTACCACTCAGTGGAATAGAGGAATCGTTACTCAAGTAGACTCGCAAAATAATATATCTGTTGATGGTATGCCGAGGCATGTGTTGGATGTCTAGCCAGGTGTAGCTCCATTGTCCCCATCTGATGATACCGATGATGACTCAAGTAAGAAATTGCTGTGTTTTGAAGGACACGAGGAGCCACCGGTGATTAATCAGGAGTGTGATCAGTCTCCTCGGATGATAACAAGACCTCCTGTATGGATGCAAGACTATGTCACAGACATAGAATAAACTTTTCTCTCATTACTTTGGCAGTTTGCTAGTTTTGTTGTTTTAATTTTGTTTATGTTGAGTACTTTTATTTTCTTTCATGTCAATTGAATTTATATGTTGGGCCTATTAAATTAGTACAAATATCTTGAAAATATGAAGCTGTTTGTGATCTTAAGATCATGAAGGTATGTGGTGTATTTTGGTATTGGGTACTAGTTGGCAACACTGAGGGGAGCTGGCTCATTGTTTTTAATATGAGAGGAGGTAGAAGGCTATGCTCTGGAGCTGCGATTGTTGTTCATATTTCTTTGTCATTGAAGAACTAGTTTGCAAGCTTTTTTTTGGTCTTATTCCAATCTCTTTGCGATCAGCTTTATTACTTCATCTGACATTTGCCATTGAGGTGAGTACTACAGAGATGGTTTTTAATTACACCTTATCTTGGAAGCTTGCTCTGGTGCAACCTGTTCCTAAGAAGAGTGACCACTCTATACCTTCAAGCTACTGACCTATTACCCTAACCTTTTCTAACACTAACGTTTTTGAATCCTTGCTCAATGCTCACTTCTTGAAACACCTTGAATCTAACTCACTTATCTCCGATCACCAGTACGGCTTCTGCAAGGCAAGATCCACTGGTAACCTCCTGTCTTATCTTACTCATGTATGGTCGTCTTCTCTGAGGAATTATGGGGAATCCTTTTGTCATCTCCCTTGATATCTCTAAGGCTTTTGACAGAGTCTGGCACAAGGCTCTGTTGGCTAAACTCCCTCCCTATGGCTTTACCCCCTCTCTCTGTTCTTTGATTTACAGTTTTCTTTCTGACCATTTATATCCGTAGTTGTTGATGGTGTAACATCTAGCCAAATTCCTGTTACCAGTGGTGTTCTACAGGGCTCTGTTCTTTCATCTACACTGTTCCTTCTCTTCGTCAATGATCTTCTACAATCCCTACCTTCCTCTCTTCTTCACACCTTTCCTGTGGATTCTACCCTTCACTTTTCCTCTGCCTTTTCTTCACAACCTTCATCTGCTACTCGTAATCAGTCTCACATCACAATTTCTTCTACTCTCAACTTCAATTTGCAGAGGGTATTTTCAGTGGGGCACCAAAATATAGTTAAAATTACTGCCTCCAAGACAGAGTTTCTGGCTATCTCTTTATAGTTTACTCCTCCTGATAGCCCTATTGTCTTTGAAACTAACGAAATTTACCCTCTTAATTCTGTCATCATATTAGGAATTCATATAGCCTCTAACTTGTCTTGTAGGAATCACAATCCAAATTTCAAAAATCTGCATCCAAAAAAATGGGGATTTTGTTTCGTTTTCGTCTTTACTTTTCCTCTTTACAGTTATTTAAAATCAATAAAGGTCTTATCCGTCCTTGCTTAGAATATTGCTCACACTTCTGGGGTGCTTTCTTATACTTATCTCTATGATGGGGTTGAATCTAAGGCAGTCAGACTCATTAATGAATCTTCTCTTACTTCTAATCTGGATTCTCTTTCTATTCTCCTTAAGGTATCTTCCCTTTCTCTTTTCTATCGGTACTACTTCCATCGCTGCTCTGATGAGTTGGTAAGTTGCATCCCTCCCCCACTACCGGGGCCGTGTAACACTCGCCAAGTGGTCTCATCTCATTGGTATTGTGTGGAAATTTGTTGCTCACGGTTTAGTCGGTGCAGCTACTGCTTCTTCTCATCTACCTCCAGACTCTGGCGCTCTCTCCCTCCTGTCTTTACAAAGTCTTATAACCGATCTTCCTTCAAAAAAAGGATCTATCATCATCTCAGGGCCTAATCCTCCATATCTCTAAGTCTTCAGTACTTTGAGTATATTTTCAGTCTGTCCTTTTCCTTTGTGTATCACTACCTCGTTCTGCCTTGTCCATAACCTTTTCCTTTTCCTTTGCCTTAATGTTTTCTTCCTGCTCAGGGCTTTATTGATGAGGGCAGTTTTCTTGCCTGCCCCAGTGTCACACTTATTACAAAAAGATCTCTAAAGCCATCTTACTTTATCTCTTTTATCAGAACCTGTATAATAGTTAGAGAATAATTTATTATTATTATTATTATTATGATTATTATTATTATTATTATTATTATTATTATTATTATTATTATTATTATTATTATTATTATTATTATTATTATTATTATTATTTTCTGTAGTAGTAGTAGTAGTAGTAGTAGTAGTAGTAGTAGTAGTAGTAGTAGTAGTAGTAGTAGTAGTAGTAGTAGTAGTAGTAGTAGTAGTAGTAGTAGTAGTAGTAGTACCATTTGTTGTTGTTGATGTACAAGTAGTAGTATTTCGGTCACCTGAATGTTTACCTGAAGGATCATCATCCCGGGATATACCACATAAAGAGTTGTTACTCCATCTTTCTCTACTTGAAGATTCAATATCTTTACCCAAAATGAATATAATATATAAAATAAGAAATTTATATAAGGCTGGAATGTGGGGGAGGTAGGAAAAAGGGGCTTAGGGTGAAGTTTCAAAAAGAAATTTCATGACTTATAGCATATGAAGACTCGCCACCCCAAAATATCCCAGCTGTAAAATTGCCACCATGAGAAACTGTTGGGTGATATTTCTGCAGGCGACTCTACTACTACTACCACAACTACTACTACTACTACAACTACCACTACTACTAATAATAATAAAAATAATAATAATAGTAATAATAATAATAATAATAATAATAATAATAATAATAATAATAATAATAATAATAATAATAATAATACGATTACTAAACTCGTGAAAGAATATATATATATATATATATATATATATATATATATATATATATATATATATATATATATATATATATATATATATATATATATATATATATATATATATATCAAATAAGCACATTACATATGTGAAAACATGAATCATTTTTTACCCCGACCGGGACTCGAACCTAGGACTTATGATTACTAAGTCAAGGCGCTACCACTACACCACAGAAGGTTAAAAGGAATCCAAACATAGTGGCATTCAGTTAGAATGCGTTCATTCCTAAGTATAGCAGATATAAGCTATAAGGTTGGATTCCTTTTAACCTTCTGTGGTGTAGTGGTAGCGCCTTGACTTAGTAATCATAAGTCCTAGGTTCGAGTCCCGGTCGGGGTAAAAAATGATTCATGTTTTCACATATGTAATGTGCTTATTTGATAATTTCATGGCCCGAATGAGATTGGGATTTGAATTAAATGCTAAAATGAAGCCACGAGTGAGGTTAGGGAATCTGTAATATGAACATAGTGGCATTCAGTTAGAATGCGTTCATTCCTAAGTATAGCAGATATAAGCTATAAGGTTGGATTCCTTTTAACCTTCTGTGGTGTAGTGGTAGCGCCTTGACTTAGTAATCATAAGTCCTAGGTTCGAGTCCCGATCGGGGTAAAAAATGATTCATATATATATATATATATATATATATATATATATATATATATATATATATATATATATATATATATATATATATATATATATATATATATATATATATATATATATATATATATATATATATATGAAAGAGTCTCGAAGGAACAAATGACCATAAGATTTCAAATGGACAGGATAAACTAATTTATGCGACCTTCTTAATAAAACACATATAAAATAAACTTGCTATGAAAGTAGGAATATTCACAAAATGTCTTAAGACTTAGGAGTTCATTGATTTAAGCTTGTTCACATAACAAAATTTTGTATTAGTATGCGTACGGTGAAAAGAGGGATCTGTGGTAACGATTATAGGTGAGGCCAAACTCAAGTCGATACTTTACAGTATTTTGATTCCAAACGCTGGGGATGCTAGCAGTTATCAAGTTATTTCAACCAAACAATATCCAAAGGAAGTTTCTAAAAATATGCCACAAAAGCTGTTACTCTTGTGTATAGTATAGTTAGCCGCAAAATATAACGTATTTCGAGCTCATATGTAATAAAGAGAACGAGTTTCATTTTTGGCTGACTTATAAAACCTCTTTTATGGGATAAACAATGTCTAAAATTAATACTGAATACTATATCTTATAAGACCAGATCTTATTACTGCTAATAGACGAGAAGGAGATATCCAGCATAAAGATTAGCGATACATTTGCTATCTCTTAATGAATTCCACTTTTAAATTAATATATGTATCATGAGAATAACTTCTCCCCAAACTTTCCTTTCTTGACGTCGGCTACCCCCCAGTTTAAGGGGGAAACAGCCACGGTATATGTATGTATGTATCGTCGAAAATCTATTCTGGAACAGATATTCGAACTGCTACGTATAGCCAGAGGAATGGCATTATAACTCAATCAAACTAGAATACAGTATCATTATTAGAAATACTGATTATTCTACATGCACAGATATCCTGAGAAGCCTTTCTTCTCATGCAATGATATACGAGACCTCATGGAAGCATCACGGTACACTTTGATACCATTATATCAGCAGAGGTACAAGAACTTCTTAATAATTTTTTTCTTATTCTTCTCTTTTAGTTGCTTAATAACCTTGGTAAAGAAGTTCATGATCTGTCTCTCTCTCTTTAATATATATATATTAAGGCACCTTTACAGGTTTCCGTTAAAATAATCAAAAGAGTAAGGGAATATAAGTCGAAATTCTCATAAAAGAAGTTATTCAGCACTGTCGCTAAAATCGCTGCATGAGTTACTTCCTCTCGTCGACACACTGTCCAGGATTCGCAACTTGTATGGCACCATCACCTTTTTTCTCGCTCTTGCAAGATGCAATTTCTAACAAGCATTCGTTGAGATAGCTTTGACCGTCAGTACCACACACAGGTTGCAGCAATTTTGAGCAAGTTTTGTTGCACCTTTTAGACTGGCGTTGAGAGCTTGCGAAAGAACCTTGCCATTTTACTCCTCCAGCAGGTATCATGTCTTCCCTAAAGCTGTCTTCAACCGATGAGGATTCATCTGCAACTAGGGTAGTATAAATATACGACAACCCTTAAAGAATTTCAGAACATTTTATTTAGATTCCTTTACTAATCATTGTTATGCAGCTTCAGGAATCAGACAAGTTAGTTCTTTCATTTAAAATTTATCTTTCTGTCAGCTAACCATTTACTTATGCAATCAGTAACGCATTTTAAGTTCAACACTACCATCTCAATTCTATTATGAGAGAGAGAGAGAGAGAGAGAGAGAGAGAGAGAGAGAGAGAGAGAGAGAGAGAGAGAGAGAGAGAGAGAGAGAGAGAGAGAGAGAGAGAGAGAGAGAGAGAGAGAGTGAGAGAGAGAGAGAGAGAGAGAGAGAGAGAGAGAGAGAGAGAGAGAGAGGTCACAAACCAGCTCCAGCAGTCAAGACACATAGCTACTCTAACGACTTCCCAAGAAAGAGTATGATCGTCTTTTCGTCTTTAATGAACGCCTAGAATGGCATCGGGAATTGAATTTTGCAATTACTAGTTAGAAGTGGCTGCAATGAGGAAGCCTTCAACATTACTATTGTGCAACCTACTTATAGCAGGTAATATTTCTACTTGTTTTTTTATTCTGTTCATCCTTGTCACACCCATAGCAAACAACAGCATCTTCTACTGTGGCACCTTCAGACTGTCTCGCGTGATTTTGTAAGTGGGACTGTCTCCAAGACGTACAACACAGCTTTTCTCCCTACCGTTTTGTACTCATTACCTTTCACTTTAGCAGATTCTATTTTGTCACATTTTGCTCCTGTCACTCTTCTCCACCCACTCCATCCTGCCTGCACTCTCTTCTTCCCCTCTCTATCAAACTTTCCATTACTTTGATAAACTGACTCCAAATACCTAAACTCATCCACTTTCGACACCTCTTCAACTTGCAACCTCAACACCTCACGGCTCTTTTTCTCATTTTCACACAAGTATGCATTCTTGACTCCAGATGACTTTCATTCCCCGTTTCTCCAGTGCATACCTACACCTCTACAGGCTCAACTTATCCTATTCCCTACTTTTGCTAAAGATTAGTGTAATCCACAAACATCATAGTCCATGACAACTCCTTTTTGATCTTGTCCATCAACCTGCCCATCACTACTAACAAACAAGAAAGGAATCAGGCTCGATCCATGATACAGTCCCACCCATTCTGAACCAATCTATCAATCGTGCTACACATCTCTTCGCTGTCACACTGTCCTCATATGTATAATTCACCGCATTCACATACATCACTGCTACTCCAGACTACCTCAAGCAATCCCACAACTCCTCTCTCAGCACCCTGCCAAAGTCTTCTCTAGATCCACAAGCACACAGTGCCACTCCTTCTTGCCTTCTCTGTAAAAGGATAACAGAAATTGCATGGACTAATTTCGATT
>JAXCGZ010013209.1:245000-272500 GCA_037179515.1 Halocaridina rubra
GAGGCATTAAATTTTACTAAATTTTGGGTGCCCCTCACTGATTCTCTCTGTAAATTAGAGTTGAGAGATGAAGAGAGCGTGATAAGGCATTGATTCCGAGAAACAGACATAAGTGAAGAGGAGAAGGCAGAGATAACATAAAAGGTAGAAACGTCGGCAAAGGTGTGGAGAAGAATGGAGAATGGGGACTGGAGAAGTTCATTTCTTATGAGAAGGAGAAGAGAATAAGTGAAAAAACAGAACCAAGTGAATCAACACTAGTAACTGGATATGGGTATGAACAAGATACTGTGCTGTCAACAGCCATAGATATAAAACGGTTAAAAAGGAAACTGAATATCAGACAACAGAGAGAAGTAAAGTCGTAAGTAGGTTTTTAAAGTCCTCTATGGCTTTGAAAAAGTGGATATGGAACAATACTTTGATATGGGCGGCTCTACAACTAGAGGTCATACAATGAAGCTCCATAAAATACTTCTGCACAGGATGCAAGGAAGTATTATTCCAGCACAGTCTTTTCTTTGTCTACATCTTTTCCCACTTTTATGTGGGGTCGATGTTATTATTCCAGCCCAGTAACAGATTATAACTGGAATTCGCTAAGAGAGGAAATGGCAAAAGCTATATGCATTTATAGTTTTAATCAAAGATATGATATTCTGTGAAAGGCAAAACTTCAAAATTAAACCTTCTCTGTTCCTAACCCACCCCCATTCAATGACCAGGGAAGGGGTGGAAGAAGATCTCTGGGGATTGTAAGAAGGGAAGTAGCTCTTAGAAGCCTGAAACTAAAAGTCAAGGACCTTGAGACCCTTGTGATAAACCTGGATGATAAAATTCGAAATATGGATAGAGAAAGAAAAAAAATAATGAAACTCTTAGAGAGGTAATAAGATCTTTGGAGGAAGCAAATAAGGCACAAGGGCGAGAGGGAAAAGAACTTGAAAAATGAATAAAAAAGCTGGAAGGGGAAAAGAGTGAACTAGAAACAAGAATTTCTAAACAAGAAGATAACAACAAACAGGCGAATGCCAACCTGAATGAATTAAATGTTAGTTCACTGCTCTCTTCTGAGAGAGACGAAATTGCAGCTTGAAATGTTCAGATAAAGGAAAGCATTGAACAGTTTAGAAAAGAATTTCAGGAGCTGAATACAAAACATGACGCCATAAAAACTTTCTTTGCAGATGCAATAAAGGGGAATGTGGCAGTAAAAGAGTCTGTGAGGGTGGGGGCATTGGAAAATTTACAAGCGGTTGACTATAAAGAACAGTAATAGATAAAATAAAAGAAGTTGTGATGGGAAGGATTAAATCACTGATTAAAACTGGCACTTTATAAAGAGAAGACAGTGGTAATCTCAGGTATTAGTGAATCCCAGGAGTCAACATGGCAGGGGAAACTTGAAGAAAACAAAGCTAAGATATTAGACCTGATAAGGAAGCTTGGAGGATTATGTGGTCTAGAGGATGTTATAAACATTCACCAACTAGGTAAATATTCCAGGGAAGGAAAGCAAAGACCAATATTGATGAGAAAAAAACTAAAAGACCTTCAAGAATTCAAACAAGTGTTCTATAGACCATAAAGAACACAGGAAGAATTTGAAAGAATCTAAAACTTGTTGAAAGAAGTTAGAAGGTTAAATGAGCTCTTCCAGCCAATGGGGAGACAAAGACAGTAATGATAGAAGATCAGGGGTTGTGGCCTCATTAAGACTGCTGTACACAAATGATGATGGAATACCTGGTAAAGCAGTAGAATTAAAGGATAGGATTCGCAACGGTAAGCCAGATATAGTAGCGGTTACAGAGAGTAAGATAAGTAAGGACATAAATGGTGTCACTCTTTTTCCTAAGGGCATCAGAATATTAAGGGCTGAAGTATCTGAGAGGATTGTGGAGGGATAGCACTGCTCATAAATGAAAGATTTCAGGCTAAGGAAATAAAACTTTCTAGAGAAAATGAGTTCGAGGAATTTATTGTTGCTCACATGAATACTGAGTCAGAGAGTATTATAATAACTATTTCATATAATCCACCAAGGAACCAACATAGGCTAAAAGTTTATGAAGAAAGTCATATACGTACTATTAAAGTCATAAACTTAGCTGTTAACATTGTACAGGAGAGAACATGTAGGATTTTTATTATGGGAGATTTTAATCATAGAGAGATAGAGTGGATAAATCTTGACCCACACAGTGGTGAGGACTAATTCGAGGCAAGATTTCTAGATTGCGTACAAAGGAATTTCTTACACCAACATTTTCTGGAACCAACGAGGGCCAGAGGTGGGGATGAGCCATAGCTGCTTCATCTAGTATTCACAGATAACGAGTTGTATATTGAAAAAATATAGTATGAACCACCAATTGGAAAGGTGATCACTGTGTGTAGTTGATGGAGTATATCATTGAAGATGTTCTGCCTGAAAAAAGAGGCACTGAGGACACGAGGAGGAACTCTCCGAAAGGAGATTACATCAATATTAATCAGCTTTTTGCAGTCATTGATTGGAGAATCTTATTCAACAACACATCTGTAAAAAAATGTACGACATCTTTTGTGAGGAATATGGGAAGATAGTAGATTGTTGCATACCTTCCACCAAAATAGGAGTTATTCATGCCAGAGAGCAATGGTTCAGTAATGAGTGTAAGAGAGCCAAGGAGTGGAGAGACAAATGTTGGGAAAGGTATAGGAGGAGAAAAAGCATAACTGCCTGGCAGACTTATAAAATAGCTAGAAATGGTTACCTAAGTAAAAGAAGAGAGTCAGAGAGGGACTATGAAAGGGATATCACCAGAAAGGCTAAAGAAAATCTCAAAATTGTCCACAGTTTTATCAGAGGAAAACTGAAGGTAAAATAACAGGCTTTAAATCTAAAGAGAGCCGTTAGAAGTATCACTGAGACAGATGAAGAGATCTGCAAAAATTTGAACAAGGAGTTTCAGTCAGTATTTGCAGCATAAAATACCTCGCCCCCTCACACTGCAGAGATAGGAGCTCATGGGCTGACATCAAATAAGATCATCTTTTCAGCCACAGAGGTATGCAAAGCGCTGATGGAGTTAGATGGCTATAAAGCTACAGGTTCTGATGATATATCCCCTTATGTACTTAAGAAATGCGCTATATCAATATCGGCGGCACTATGTATCATAATTGAAAAATCACTGGAAATTGAGAAGTTTCCAAGATGCTGAAAACAAGCGAATGTGGTACCTATCTTCAAAAAGGGAAGGAGAGATACAGCTCTAAACTATGCATCTGTTTCCTTGACTAGCATAGTTTGCAAAGTTATGGAGAAACTACTTAGAAAACACATCTCTCTTCACTTGGAATCCATCAAATTTTGTCAGTGAGACAATTTGGCATCAGAGAAGGTAGATAAACAGTAACAAACTTTTTAGAATCTTATGATGAGGTAAGCCAAATCTTACAGGAAGGAGAGGGTTGGGCAGATTGTATATTCCTAGACTTCCAGAAGGCATTTGATACGGCCCCACATGGGAGACTTATTAAGAAGCTACAAGCAAAGGCGAGAATAGTTGTGAATCTCTTGGAATGGATAAAAACTTACTTAAAAGGAAGGGATCAGGGTGGTTAGAGTAAGACACTCACTGTTTGGATGGAGAAGAGTTAGTAGTGTGGCTCCACAGGGTTCAGCTTTAGGGCCACTTTTATTCCTTGTATATGTAAATGATCTACCAGTCTGTAAATTCATTAATGAATATGTTTGCAGATTATGCAAAGATTGTGAAGAATGAGAACAACGGTAGAGAACTTCATAAAGATCTAGATAGTCTGCATGAGTGGTCAAAAAAGTGGCTAATAAAATTCAATACTTCTAAATGTAAGGTAATGAGAATGGGTACAAGTGCAAGAAGGCCCAAGCTTGAATACTCAATAGCAGGAGCAGAACTTCAACAAACAGAGAAAGAGAGAGATCTAGGTGTTTACATATTGGCAGATATGTCTCCAGAAATACATAAAAAATGGAATAGTAAGGGCAGCATATGCTTTCTTAGCAAATGTAAGGGTAGCCTTTAGGGACATGGACATGGATATGTTCAGAAATATTTATGTAACCTATATGAGGCCAAAGCTTGAAAATGCAGCCCCCTTTTGGAATCCACACTTGAAATAGCACATAGTTAAGCTGGAAAAAGTTCAAAAACATACCACAAATCTGGTGCCAGAAATAAGCAGTGTCAGTTATGAGGAGAAGCTTAGGAATTAGACTTACCATCATTCGAAGCTAGAAGAATGAGGTGGATATGGTGACCGTTTTTAAATTCCTTCATAGTTATGACATAGTGGATAGAGATCAATATTTTGATGTGGCTGGCACTAGAATTAGACGTAATAGTTTGAAGCTTCGTAAGTAATCTTCTTTGCAGGATGTAAAGAAGTACTTTTTTAGTGTAAGAGTAGTTGATGATTGTACTACTCTAGGTGAGGAGGTAGTTAATGCTAACCAATCCATAGTTTTAAGAACAAGTATGATAAGAATCACTAAGTACAAAAATGGAACCGACCAGGAGATTGGGAGTAACTAGCATGGGGCTGTTTCCTGTAAGCACAAATTAGGTATTAACAAATTAGGTAATTACACACCTAATACCTATCTTCAAAAAGGGATGGAGAGACATACATCTAAACTAAGAGTATAGGCCTATTTCTGTGACCAGCATAGTTTGCAAAGTTATAATAAAACTACTGAGAAAACACTTCGCTACAGTTAGATTTCTTTAGCGTATTTCAGTGAGAGAACGTGGCTTCAGAGAAGACAGGTTTACAGTTACCAACTTATTAGAATTTTATGATTAACTAAGCCAAATCTTACAACAAGGAGAGAGCAGGTCAGCTTAGATATTCTTAGAATTTAAGGAGTCATTTGATACATTCCCACACGGCAGACTTATTAAGAAGCTGCAAGTAATGGCAAATCCATAGGTGGGACTGTCATGGAGTGAATACAAGCTTACTAAGGAAGAGAACATATGGTTAGAGTAAGATACTCAGTGTATGACTGGGGAAAAATTAGCAGTGGTGTTCCACAGGGATCAGTGACATTGAAGCAAAGATGGAGGTATTCTACTCTGTTGCAATAGTACCATCTCTCTTAATGGGTGAATTGTCCATGTTTACAGAGCACAATTGGAGAGTCAGCTGCATCTTCAATATATGTGATGAGGTCTATCTCAACCTGGCCAATGAATCTTGGAGGTTTGTATGCTGTGTACCATCCTGTGGTATACTTTTCCAGTTGGTTTTCTTGAAGTCCCATTGAGGTGGAGACGCAACAGAAACAAAAGTATGGGTGGGAGCAAAGGACTGAGCAGGAGTAGGTGAAGGACTGACAGGAACTATATTTTGGTTCTATAGACACCGACAGATTCATGAATGATGGTCGCCACGGTAATATGGGCTGCTGAAAGAACTTTCTTCCTTCTCTTTTAGATTACTCATACAATGTTCAGTTTCTTACCCCTCATTATGCCCAGCACATTGAAGGGTTAAGAGCAGGAGGTATTCTTATAGCTAAATCTTTGGCAACAGAAGCACCTCAAAAGCCTGGTTTTCAGGTCCATGGCCTGAAGGTGCCACAGATGCCAAGTTTGATCTCAGAAGCATTGTGTACCAGCACCCTTTGATGGGGACTGGCTCACCCTCAACCTTTGTTGTGCACTGTTGGCAGTGGTGTCAAATTGCACCTTGAGGAGATCAGAAGTAGAAGTAATGGGAAAATTGTGTAGGATGTGCTTAGATATATTATTGAGATAAGTTCAGACAGGTGTGGGACTTCCAAAGTCTGATTTTATTAGCAGCCTCTCTGCTGAACGGATGAATGACAATTCATTTTGTGGATTGGGCTTGATCACACACCCAGTTTCAGTGAGTGTTGCTTCACAGGGCCTGAGGCTAAAACGTTATATTTGGATGTGACCGTGGAGGGCTCAGGGACTTTAGGGGTGGATTTGAAAGAGAAATGGAGACCTGACTATTGCCTGCAGCAGTTCTGGATCACTTCGCGATTATAGTCCTTTTTTCTACAGGAGGATATTCCATCCTAAACTCCCCCTAAACAGAAGAGGGGCCAGAGGGATCCAGGTGAAAGTATAAAGGAATAGAGAACTTCCCATCATATACCTTGAATGTAGTTTCTATTTTAGCACATGCAATATATCAAAACGTGTCACAAATAACAAATACCGAAAACTGTGATTATCGTTAAGAATAACTAGAGAAAATCGATGATCGCCGTCTTTACAAAAACGTCAATAGAATAGTTTCGGGCTGAATGATATGTAAACTCTCCAGGAAAGGGTATGCAGACTGTGAAGGTGAAGAGCAATTGTATGAAACTGTACTGAAAGTAATTATATAATGTCTCTATTGTGTTTATGCTAGTTCCTATACTTGCTTGCTTCTTTGGCCTAATTTGTGTATTCTTTAACAAAATACCGAAAAATATGTGCTGATACTATGCACCACTATTTCGTTATTAAATTTACAGTTCGTCAAGAAAAGAAAGAAATGCAACTCTCTTCGGTAATATTCGTGTTTACATTTCTTTGATATGGGTATTGACTCATTAGTGTGGATATTGAGAGAGAGAGAGAGAGAGAGAGAGAGAGAGAGAGAGAGAGAGAGAGAGAGAGAGAGAGAGAGAGAGAGAGAGAGAGAGAGAGAGAGAGAGAGAGAGAGAGAGAGAGAGAGAGAGAGAGAGAGAGGTTCATTGCTCCCCTCAACCACTTATTTCATGCCACACTCTACAACAAACATCTCTGCAATCCCAGATGTTTTACCTCTGCTTGTTCCACGGACTGGTCAAAGGAAATTCCAGTTCATATCCTTTGGTAAAATAATAGGAAAGAACAACAAAGATACTGCAATACCCTGTCACAGAAGACCGAGTTCTCATTCAAATTTAGGGCGTTGCACTTTGGAGTTTTCTCTTTAGTCTCATTATATGTGAATTCATAACATTTTATCAAAGATAATAAATGTAAAAAGACTAAACTGAAAACCCTCGAGTCACTGCAAGCTAAATAATGTTAAACAAGATTTGCTTAATTTCATACGAATATTTGATATACGGTTTATGAGCAACGATATTTCACAAATTTCAAACAATCAAATTTATACAACAGAAAGTTTTACACATTCTGAAAATAAGTTAACTTCAGCTATGAAGAGATCATGCACTGATATGTGGGAAGCCATGAAAATCTCCATTTCCAATACAAAAACGCTACCATAAAAGTTTATGTAGTGCATTAAGTCGATCGTTCAATACTAAACGCTCATACGAATGAGGATGTATACACCAGGAGATTCGATAGGTATAGAAAGAATACTTAATGAATATTGAATGTAAGAAGAATATGAATGTTGAAAATTAAATTGAAAATGCCAACTACGAAGGACAGTTATTGAAAGTCGAATTTATTCTAATCGAAATCGAAACGTATCAAAGTAACCTAAATGTGGAGAGTCGACAGAATATAAACGAAAATGTCACATTTGCTAGTTGAAATATATAATGAAAGTCGGAAGGAATACAGAGTAATATTTAAAAGGAAAGAGAACATTCCACTATACAAACTAAGTCCAAGGAGTCAAAGGGGTTATATAATTGGGCACAACATACTGAAAGGTTACGAATCCAAACGATAAGAGTAAATAGTCCAGGAAATCATAAGTGCCTATACGGCCTTTAAGTGAGTCAGTATGATAATGAGTTTAGTACACAGTGATACCTATTTCATGTATGACGTCTTCGGATAATGCTCTGACGTCAGTTGTAGCCTTATATTGTATTTTTACATATTCGGGGAAGTACAATCACAGGAAAAACAAAAGTAAAAAAGAAACAATAACTCCTTATAAATAAGACGCTTTGTTTGAATAAACAGAACATGATGAGTCACTTTTGCATAGAGCAGGAGGAATAATAAGGGTTGTGTCAATTCTTTATTTCATTAGAAAATAAAAATAGTGTTGTTTGTATCATGCTAGTAACACTATAGCTCGATACAGTCCTTGGTAGTAATAGAGATCTTCAGTAATGTTTCATCACAATTAACATAGTATACTTAATATTTTTTCGTAGACATAATAATAATTGTCTATATTATAAACACCACAAGAAGCTTTACGTACTTGTTTCCTACACAGACAATACAACGAGTATGTTATAATCTTCGGATAATTTCAATGAATCCCAGATTTTGACTACCAATCCCGTTGAACGACTACGACTGAAGGTATTAGGGTGCAATTAGGACTGGTCCAGACAGTTCCAGGTTGAGTCTTCCTTCAGGACGGTTCTTTCCTCATGCCTACGTCTACACTGAATATTCTGGCGTATTCATTACACATCTCTTGCTATTCCGTTACATTTGACACGTCACAACATTCCCCACATATCTCCTTTACTTTTTTTTCCCTCACATTTGTTATTATTTATGGAAGGTTCACAACTAATGATCTCAGAGCCTAGTCCTCCATATCTCTGGGTCCTCTGTACTTTGTTTTTTTCTGTCTGTCGTTTTCCTTTGTGTACATTATCTCATCTCTGCCTTGCCCTTAACTTTTTCTTTTCCTTCGTCTTGGTATTTTCTCGTGCCCGGGCCTCTATTGATGAGGGCAGTTTCTGCCTATCCCGGTGTCACACTCATTAAAAAAAAAAATCCATGCCTGCCCATAGTAATGACTTAAACAGTGCTACATTTACTTTTAAAATGTCTTAAATTACTGTATGCTGTACATGCATCAGAATATCGTCTAACATGGAATTTACTGTTATTATGTCAGTATAGTGTCAAGGATATTCAAGGATTAATGTCGCCATCACACCAAAACTGATATGTAAAGGAACTTAGGTACGAGCCTGAGTCCCATCGAGATGAAAATGTGAATATATTGCGCATAGTCAGATGGGGTCTTGGAAGGGAGAGTTTTGTCTACTGGCATTATCAGAACCTTGTAAACTCGGCTTCATCTATGTTTATACGTTTATCACCGGATAAGCATAACCATAAACATTGTCGCCCAATATGTTTTTTTTATCATATATATATATATATATATATATATATATATATATATATATATATATATATATATATATATATATATATATATATATATATATATAGTCTACCTATTTCCCATTCAATACAACAAGCTTTGATACAAACTGGTCTTTTCAACATACAGCCACTTATCCTTACTTAAAATTTTATTTGACTTTAAATATTTTTGCACTCATATTACGGTATAAATTTTATAATGTCCGGTTTTCATTGAATGTTTACTTTATTTTTATTTATTTGTATATATTTTTTTTAAACTAATGATTCGCGGCTGCTCTCTCTCCTCTCTCTCTCTCTCTCTCTCTCTCTCTCTCTCTCTCTCTCTCTCTCTCTCTCTCTCTCTCTCTATATATATATATATATATATATATATATATATATATATATATATATATATATATATATATATATATATATATATATATATATATATATATATATATATATATATATATATATATATATATGTGTGTGTGTGTGTGTGTGTGTGTGTGTGTGTGTGTGTGTGTGTGTGTGTGTGTGTGTGTAATTGTTTAACTGGTATTAATTATTGCTAATTAATTCATTCATCTTTTGCTTTCTGGACTGCGTGCTATTATGGTCATTTATTCAGCCGATTTGTTGTATGATTATTAGAACCATTTGACTGGTAATTTTACATTTGGTGTTGTAGATTTTAGTAGTTTCTTTATATTAAAAATTCGTGAATCATGACATTTTCCAGTCTCACTTCAAACCGGTATATGTAGCAAGTCTGCTTGAAGGTTATCTTCTGGAACGAGTTTTTGTTTTTCTTTCTTTCTTTGGCATGACATTAGTTGGAAAAAAAAATACCTGGGATTTCATATGGTAAAGAATGTGGAGATTCCCACCTTCTCAAACTTCACGGCGTTTTATTCCTAGTTTTTCATTTACGTTCCCATATTCTTTTAATTGCATAGGAACATTTAATAGTTACATGAAGCACGATAATAGTGTAACTTAATGACACTTCTCTGTTTTTTTTTTTTTTCTCGTAGATTCCAGCGTGATATCAGCACTTCCTTTATGGCAGGCGTGTCTTAAAAGTCACTTCAGAGCTGCCAAGTTGTAATTAGTTCCATAATTTCGTAATAGTATTTAGAACAAATATGCGAAGACTCCAATAATAGCACGTTACATTTCCTCTATAATATGCGTTCCGTTCACACTCTCTTCTAAAATAATCATAAACTTTTAAAATTATTTTAGTTATGGTTATCCAGAGATTCATGGCAATACTTCGACACCTCCCCGTATTAAAAGCTTCTTTTTCAGCTTTTGTTGCAGATGAGTACGTCTTACTTCATCACTAAAGCATCCGGTAAGAGATGAAGAGGAGCTCTCGAAATTGTAGTGTTTGTCGTACTGTGATTTTTTTAATGCTTGAAAAGAACAGATATTTACGCTAAAGCAAAGAGTGTTTTGTTTATGTTAATGTCCACATGAACAGCTTTAATAAAATCCCATAGCAGCGGATACAATTAGTCGGCGAGTCTTAAAAGCAGATTTTGATAATACGGCTACAACGGAATTTTTAGTCTTGCGAAACACCTCGCCCCACCCTGTTTGTGGTGATAAGTTCTCATTTTTCCCTCGCTTTTTATTTCATTATCGTGCTTTTCCTCCCGAATCTTCCCATTCCATTTCCCCTCCCCCTCTACCCTTTTCAGTGATGGCACCGTCGGTTTTTTTTTTACCTCCTTTTCTGCCCCATCCTAATGGTGAATAAGTGGCCAGATTGGCAAAAATCCCTCTCGAAAGTACAGAGTTGTCTTGGAAAATTGAAGTAATGAGTAGTATAGGGACAAAATACGGATTTTTTCTTTTATTGTCTGACATTACTATTAAGATATTTTCTTTTATTTCAATACTTCTTTGAAAAGGTAAATAATGCATTTTTCTTTGGGGGGGGGGTCACATGTATAGTGTCCTTGAATTATATGTATCTCATATTTTACAGATATTTGTATGGTGAGGAAACCGTTCATCGAAAGCCAATAGGATAAACAACGCGAAGGTAAGTTAGCGATAGAGAAAACTAATTCTGACTGTATGACATTGGCTGTAGTTTTATCTGAACCTTTCAGATGAAACAATGTCGCGGTACTCTTTTATATATATATATATATATATATATATATATATATATATATATATATATATATATATATATATATATATATATATATATATATATATATATATATATGATATAAACTGGAGTGTTCGTGCACGCATTTTCGAATGGCATGAAGGTGCAATATGAAACACTGGTTAGAGGTGTAAGACTGGTAGTCACGTATGTCATGAGTTTCATATAAACTTTTTATGAGTGACATCGGGCCTGAGCATCTATAAAATCACTTCGCATACAGGAGTTGAGTATCATTGGTAACAGTTCCTAACATTTTGTAATAATTTTTTTCCACAAGAAATCCGAATGAGAGAGTCTCTGTTTACGATAGCCTACCTATTTACGTTTTCTCTTAGACGGTTTGGTCTGGGATGACATCCACTGTTGTACTTCGTTGGATAAGCCCTCGACATTGTGCGCTTGCATGTTAGCTATTAAATGTGCTGAGATTGGGCTAAACTAAGGAACTTTTATTTAAATGTATGGTTAAAAAATTCTTATAGATAATTGTTACTTCAGGGACTGACACCAGATATTTCATATGTATGGTACAATTTCTACAAAATATCAGGTATATATATTTAGTCATGCTCTGCCATCATATGATTGATTTTCTCATTTATGGGTAAAAACTATGAGGACAAAAATATAAATATTTAAGTAACTTGATAAGAACAAGTATTGCAGCATGAATGTTATTTATTTTGATAAGTTATAAAGCGAAATATATCTCCTTCCACTTAATACATTTAAATCTATAATGCAGACTTATTTTACAGGAATTCCAGTAACTCCAAGTTCGGTAATGGCTAATTGGTCGTATCTTATTCTTGCTTTGGCACTGCTCTGTGGTTGTTTCTGCTCCGCCCAGAGGCCATATTGTAAGTTTATTTGGCAATATAGCTATAAGTAGGGATTAGTAGAATGTTTTAAGAACACTTATGAGTAGGGTTGACCATAAAATTCGAGTATTTACAAGATAAACGTTCACTAGTTAATACATCTGACAGGTCATTACACTCTCCATCTCTGTTTCTCTTTACTTTATGTATTCTTCGTGCCCAGACCCGATGAGGGCTGTTTTATTTATTTATTTATTTATTTATTGGCCCGTCCTGGAGTCACAATCATAAAAAAAAGAAGATGCGTAGTTTACTGTTATCAATGCAAGAATATAAAATTGAGTGTACAGTGAAGGCTTCCATTCAATAACGATGAAGGGTAACTATATCCAGCCAATTCATAACCATCATTGTACTGAAGAGGTCATAATAAACACAGACAAAGTCTTACAATAAACATAGCTGTGCACAGTGTACTGTTTTTGAAAGATAACATTCAAAATAACGGTAGCTTTAAGTTACTTGGCTCGCAATAGCTCTTAAAGACGAAGTTTATAGTACCTCACTTCTTATCTCATGACTCAACTATTATTCACCATAAAGAACGCATTTTTAAATATTGCACTCATTTAATTTCGTATAATTGCATTTTCAGATCTTGCCTCGAGAGAGGATGATTCGAGAGAAAACTTTGGAGACATAGGAGGCAGGCCAGGAAGCATACCAGGAGGATCAGGAAGCGTAGGAGGCAGACCTTCCTCTCGCTGCTCTGAGTTATGCACTAAGATTCTGGAACCAATGTGTGGAACGAATGGCGTTACTTACAACAACCGATGCATTTTGGAAAGTGCATCCTGCAGAAGTCAGGAAATAGGTGGACAAGCAATTCAGATTGCAATGGTTGGACCCTGTCCTGGTGAGTACATTATCCCATCTTTATATATATATATATATATATATATATATATATATATATATATATATATATATATATATATATATATATATATATATATATATATATATATATATATATATATATATATATATATATATATATATATAGGATAAACTGGAGAAGACGCACCTCAGCACCGTCAACCGGAAAAAACACTCCCCACAATTGGCCAGCTGGAGATAATGCATCTCATAATTAAGCAGCTGGAGATAGAGCACCTTAAGTTAGGTAAGGTTAAGTTAGATTAGGTTAAGTTAGGTTAGGTTATCTCCAGTTGGCAAATCATGAGGAGTGCCCTCTCAAGTTGACAACACTGAGGTGTGTCTTCTCCTGCTTAACCCGTATATATATATATATATATATATATATATATATATATATATATATATATATATATATATATATATATATATATATATATATATATATATATATATATATATACTACGCACACACACATATATATTGGCTCGGTTATAGCTGCAAATGGTGGAGTGGAAGCAAATGTGTGTCATAGAGTGAATGAAGGATGTAAAGTGTTGGGTGCGTTGAAAGGAGTGGTGAAGATTTTAGGGTTGGAAATGAATGTTAAGAAAGTTTTGTATGAGAAAGTGGTTGTGCCAACTGTGATATATGGATCAGAGTTATGGGGTATGAAAGTAAGTGAGAGACAGAAACTAAATATGTTTGAGATGAAATGCCTGAGGAGTATGATTGGTGTATCTCGGTTGGATAGGGTTAGGAAGGAAGTGGTTCTGAGATGGTTTGGCCATGTGGAAAGGATGGATGATGAAAGACTGCTGAAAAAGGTGATGAATGGGAGAGTTAATGGGAGAAATGCTAGAGGGAGGCCTACGTTTGGGTGGATGGATGGAGTAAGGAGAGCCCTGAATGATAGGAGGATGGATGTGAGGGAAGCAAGTGAGTGTGCTAGGAATAGGAATGAGTGGCGAGCGATTGTGATGCAGCTCTTATGGGCATCTGCTGCTACCACGGGGCTGCATCTTACAGAGGTAGCCTTGTGGTAGGGGCAGTAGGGGAATTGGCATTTATGAAGCGACACAGGTTGTGTAAGAGTCGGGAGGATGGGCTGTAGCACTCCAGCATTGCCATCTGAACGGTCGCTAGCTCCCTCGTCATTGCCCAGAGAGCAAAGTAATCCCCTTAATTTTTTTTTTTTGTCGGCTACCCCCCAATTAAAGGGGGAAACAGCCAAGGTAGATATATATATATGTATATATATATATATATATATATATATATATATATATATATATATATATATATATATATGTGTTGTGTGTGTGTGTGTGTGTGTGTGTGTGTGTGTGTGTGTGTGTGTGTGTGTGTGTGTGTGTGTGTGTGATTACCTAATTGTGTTTACGGGAAAGAGCCCACTCGTATCTTCCCGTCTCCTGATCGCTTCCATTTTATACTTAGTGATACTTATCATACCTGTCCTTAAAACTATGGATTGAGATAGCATTAACTACCTCCTCGCTTAGCCAATTCCAATTATCAACTACTCTTACACTGAAAAAGTATTTCCTTACATCCTGCAAAGAAGTTTTCTTACGAAGCTTCAAACTATGACCTCTAGTTCTAGAGCCACCCATATCAAAATATCGATCCCTATCCACTCTATCATAACCATGAAGGAATTTAAAGACTGTCACCATATCCCCCCTCACTCTTCTAGCTTCGAGTGATGGTAAGTCTAATTCCCTCAGCCTCTCATCATAACTGAGATTGCGTATTTCTGGCACCAATTTCGTGGCATGTCTTTGAACTTTTTCAAGCTTAGCTATGTGCTTTTTCAAGTGCGGATTCCAAAAGGGGGCTGCATATTCGAGTTTTGGCCTCACATAGGTTACAAAAATATTTCTGAACATTTCCTTGTCCATGTGCCTGAAGGCTACCCTTACATTTGATAAGAATGCATATGCTGCCCTTACTATGCCATTTATATGTATTTCTGGAGACAAATCTGCCAGTATGTTTACTCCTAGATCTCTCTCATTTTCTGTCTCTTGAAGTTGTACTCCAGCCACCGAGTAGTCAAGCTTGGGCCTTCTTGCACTTGTACCCATTCTCATTACCTTACATTTTGAAGTATTGAATTTCATTAGCCACTTTTCTGACCACTCATGCAGATTATTTAGATCCTTCTGAAGTTCTCTACCATTGTTCTCGTTTTTTACTTTCTTCACAATCTTTGCATCATCTGCAAACATATTCATGAATGAATTTACAGACTCTGGTAGGTCATTTACATATACAAGGAACAAAAGTGGCCCTAAAGCTGAACCCTGTGGAACTCCACTACTAACTCTTTTCCATTCAGACACTGAGTGTCTTACTCTAACCCTCTGTTCCCTTCCTTATAAGTAAGTTTTTATCCATTCCAAAACATTTCCACCTATTCTAGCCATTGATTGCAGCTTCCTAATAAGTCTCCCATGTGGAACATTGTCAAATGCTTTCTGGAAGTCTAAGAATATGCAATCTGCCCAGCCCTCTCTTTCCTGTAAGATTCGGCTTACCTCATCATAAAATTCTAATAAGTTTGTTACTGTTGATCTACCTTCTCTGAAGCCATGTTGCCTCACTGACAAAAAGTTGAAGGATTCCAAGTGAAGAGAGATATGTTTCCTTAGTAGTTTCTCCATAACTTTGCAAACTATGCTGGTCAAGGAAACTGGTCTATAGTTCAGAGCCGTATCCCTCCTTCCCTTTTTGAAGATAGGTATCACATTTGCTTGTTTCCAGCATCTTGGAATCTCCCCCGACTCCAGTGACTTTTTAAATATGATACTTAGTGCCACTGATATTGAGTTTGCGCATTTTTTAAGCACATGAGGGGATATGTCATCAGGACCTGTAGCTTTATGAACATCTAAATCCATCAGCGCTTTGCATACCTCTGTGGCTGTAAGGATGATGTTCTCTAATACCGGCCCTTGAGCTTCTATCACTGCAATCTGAGGGGGTGGGGTATTTTCTACTGTAAATACTGACTGAAACTCCTTGTTCAATTCTTTGCAGATCTCTTCATCCATCTCAGTGATGCTTCCATCCGCTCTCTTTAGCCTTAAAACCTGTTCTTTTACCTTCAGTTTTCCTCTGATAAAGCTGTGGAAAAGCTTGGGATTTTCTTTAGCCTTCCTGGTGATGTCCCTCTCATAGTCTCTGCCTCTCTCCTTTTACTTAGGTAGTCATTTCTTGCTCTTTTGAAGGTTTGCCAGGCATTTATGTTTTTTCTCCTCCTATACCTTTTCCAGCATTTGTCTCTCCACTCCTTAGCTCTTTTACACCCATTATCGAACCATTTCTCTCTGGCATGAATTACACCTACTTTGGTGGCAGGTATGCAGCAATCTACTATCTTCCCATATTTCTCACAAAAGATGTCATACATTTCTTGTACAGATTTGTTGTAAAATAAGGTTTTCCAGTCAATAACTGCAAAAAGCTCATTCATTTTGATGTAATCTCCTTTCGGATAGTTCCTCCTCATGTCCTCAGTGCCTCTACTCTCAGAAAGAATATCTTCAATGATATACTCCATCAACAACACACAGTGGTCACTCTTTCCAATTGGTGGTTCATACTCAAACTTCTGTGTACCATTGAACTACTTGGAATATTCTCTGACTATTAATTTCATTATAAGCATGTACACACTTCAGCAATAAGTCATACAATTTGATAATGAAATATTATATAGTTTCGTAAACGTATTCCTAAGGAAGAGTAGAAATGCCTTCCATGTTAAAACACTTCAATTATTAAATATGTAACCCCGTCGACATGATAGCTTTGCAATAATATTTCATGCAGATTACCTTTCAAATATTTGAATAAGAATATAATTATGAAAATTTATACTGTATCAAAAACAATTAAAAAAAAGGGCTTTTTGTATTGTGTTTGATGTAAAGTGACTGTTTTACCATATCAAATGAAATATACGATGCTCTAATCATATGAATCAATATGTAAAAGTTAAATTCAAAATTAGAAACAATAAAGTCTGTCTCTAGGTTTGCATATATGTTAGTGTCATGTTGGTTACATTGCTGAGTTAGGGAAGTTTTAGTTATAAAGTTATATTTAACAAAACTAATTTGTATTCCAGGTCATTCCATAAGGCCTTAACTTCGCTATCATCGCAAGATGTCAATTCACAGTGTTAAAATAGACATGCTTTCTACATAAAGGCCCGATTTCTTAAACAGTGTAACCGTAGGATACTATATTGTTAGTTAGCTAGACACGCACAAATGGATTTCATAAACGCATCTGACGCGGTTCTGTGTATGGTTACGATCCTCCTACGGGGGGATCCTAGCCATACACAGAACCGCGTCAGTTGCGTTTATGAAATCCATTTGTGTGTGTCTAGCTAACTAACAATAAGGAATCCTAGGTTTACACTGTTTAAGAAATCGGGCCAAAGCATTCAAACACTGATTCTTTAAAGAAAGAGATAATTTAAGAAAGAAATTTGTTATCCAGGTATGTAAACAATAAAATGTAAAAAGTTTGTTCATGGTGTTTAAGAATCTCCCTGCTGAACTCCAGAATTTATTGCAATACAGAATAAGTTTTTGTTGCTGAAAGTGCATATCAATACATATTCCTCTGTATATTATTCTTTCCAGGTTATAGAATACCCATTAACAATAAATATAACATGCACTTCAGACAGATATCAAATATTTAGCTTATTTATTTTGCTAAACAATAGATTTGATATAAAAGTATGTGTCCATTTTCTTGGAAAAAAATTAAAAATCACTAAAATATTGCGAGCTAATTTTTAGAGCCACGCAATACTTGGTATCACAATATTCCTTTTGTGTCGCATCTCATTTTTTCCTTGATGATATTTTCATGCCACTGGTACTCAGTTACTGAATTTATATTCTACACAAATTTTGACTAAAATAGATATATCCCAATCCTAAAACTGCATGGAACTCCGTGAGAGATGATTCTCAATTGTCAACATAGACTCAAATCCATAAGAGGAAACTACTTTTTTATGTATATTAAAAGTCGTACAATAAGTGTTGTTCACGTGTGCTATGTACTGTATTACAGAAAATTTCCGGCATTATTTTTGTGTGTTAATTTTCTGCTCATGGTATCACAATGTAGAAAAACTCTTTTAAATGTTCCTTATATTTCTTTTGGAAAACTATTGATTTTGCTTTTACGGTGCACTCCTGTGAAAGTGGAAACTAGATTATTTACGGTAATTAGCTGAGAGATGTGATTGATGTATCAAAAAAAAATCCATCCATATATCAAAACCATATTCCCTCTTATAAGGGGGTGGCTGAGTCAAAGAATATACTTTGAGTTTTGTGGGAAGTAAATACAGAGGAGGTATTCCCTGTCGCAAGCATCGTGAAGTCTTGCTGAAGTTGTAAAAAGTCCTGCTGAAGACAGGACCTGAAACAAGTCCTGAAGAGAAACATGTGCTGCTGGAGAACAAGGGTTAAATTGAATACTCTCACAATTGTTTTTCTGGGTACAGTCCATGTTTTCAGAAGGTGTCAACGAAATATATGGCTGGATGCATGGGACTTAGCATCTGGGCGTCAAGTGCCTCAAGAGGATGGGAAAGGCCAAGAGCTCGGCCATTCCCAGGACCACAAGAAACAAGCATTTGACCAATACGTATGTACCTGCCCTGGAGAGATACCCAATAGCCCTGGGCGATTTGGATCCTCTTCTGCCCAATAGGCTTGTTGAAATAGCCCCTCCCCAAAGAGGAAGGACTCCCCTTTGATCCTGGAAGCTTATTGACAAAACTGTACAAGACACGCCCGGCCCTTTGGGTACTTCAAGAATACCCGAGGCAGTCAGAGAGAGTGAGCTTGAGTTAGTACTTTCCCGGGGGCACGAATAGATCAGAGTTTTGATAGTCATAACGGTTGGGGGCACTGAGGCGTCGTATATGTTGTACTCTAAAATAAATTAAGTTAAATGAACCATCGCTTGTTCGTTCTTACCTTGCACCCTTCTGGTAGTAATATTAACGTAGTGAATAACACTACGACTTTCCACCCCCTCGCTCCACCCAATTTAGTCGAATTTTACAACACGCAGTGGAACACGGAGGAAGTATCCTTACTCTCCTCCCAGATAAGGATAAAAGATTCTTTAGGCAGTATATCATGCACTGTCTTGATGATCAAAGGTCATCTGCATATTGAGTCGAAAAGTAAATGTGACTGAGATAAGCATATTAAATAATAAATTCTTAATATTCAGAATATTGTGACTTCTTACTAACTGAACCGATCAATTCTGCTTGTGTGTGCGTATGTACTTACTTATCATTTTTTTTTATAGGAAAGAGTACCGTGCTACTTATTCCCCGTCTCCTTGTCGGTTTTGTTTTACTAACGCTTATCATAGCTATTCTGAAAACTATGAATGCATTGATCGTTATTTGTTTCCGATAATCAACAATTAGTACACTAAGAGAGTACTACTTTACATCCTACAGTGAATTTTCTTGCGAATCTTTAAACTATGACCCTTATTTCTAGGGCCACCCATAAGAATATAGCTCCTATCCTTTCTATCAAAACCATTCAGGAATATAAAAACCATTATTATAATCCCCCTCTTCCTTTCATCTTCAGCGATGGTAAGTCTAACTCCTTCTGCCTATTCTCATAACTGAGATTACGTTTCCCTGAATCCAGCTTCGTAGCATGTCTTTTAGTTTTCTCTTTTTACATGTTTTTTTCAAGTGCTGATTCCAGAACAGTGCTTTATTGTTAAGTTTAAGCTTAACAAAAATCATGTAAGTATATCTGAACATTTCCATGCCCATATGCTTGAAAACTACTCATATTTGTTAAGGATGTATATGCTGTCTTTACTATACCATTTATATGCATTTCGTTTGTAAGTGTAGGCCTGCTTCCTTCGAATCGAAGCCAAATAGCCTCACTAACAAAAAAGTTGAAGGACTGCAAATGAAGAGAATTTCCTTATATTTGAAAAATATATAAGTCAGTGAAACAGGTCTGTAAGTTAAATGTGTATATCTCCTTCCTTTTTTGAAGATAGACACAACATTCGATTATTTTCAGCGTCTTGGAATCTTCCCATGTTCTAGTTACACATCTCTTGCTATCCCATTACATTTGACAAGTCGCAACACTCCCCATATATATTTCTTTTTGCCCTCTATTCCTCATATTTACTATATTTATGGAAGGTCCACAGCTTATGACCCCCAGTACCTGGCATAGAGGGGTGCTAAGAATCTCCGGGGATCTTGTTGACTCCACTACTGGCTTGAGAGCAGACACGCCTGGTGGTAGTATTGGTTCTACCCTTAATCTTGCACATCCTAATATATTTGCTTCTTTCACTCTTCACTAACATTCGTGGCCTGAACTCTAATCTTTCGTCTGTGGAACAGCACTTGGGTACTTCCCTCCCTAACCTCTTTCTCCTATCTGAAACCCAGCTGTCTAGCTATGCTTCCACTGACTCATTCCAAATCTCTCCTGTATTATCGTTTAAATTCCAAAGTTGGGGTCTATGCCTACTGCAACACTAACACTCCTATTGCAAGGCTCATGGACCTTGAATCTCCTCACTTTGTTCTCAGGCTAAAAATCTATCTCTTCACTACCACCATATTCCTTGCTTCTGCTACTGTTCTCCAAACTCCTCTGACTTTGTATCTTTCTTTGAATATCTGTCCTCTTGCCATGACTCCTTGCTATCATCTCACCCACATGCCAAAGTTCTCTATATTGGAAACTTCAATGTTCACCACAGTGAATGGTTCATTTCTTCTCACAATGATTGGGGACAAAGTGAGGCCCTTGCTTTCTCTATTACTCATGATCTGGAGCAAATTATCAAACATCTTACTCATGTTCCTGATCAACATGAACATGCAGCCAACACTCTTAACCTATTTCTTACGTCCAACCCTTCAAGCTACTCTTATTTTGGGCTTTCCCCTCTTGGTAAATCTGACCACTCTGTGATCTTAGTCCCTCCTACTCTGTGCCACCTTTGGCACTTTGATCGTACCCAACGTGAAGATTTGCGTAACTTCCTCTTTGACTTCCAATGGGATGATTATGGCTTTCGGTCCTACAACCCTGATAAGGTAGTTCAAAATGTTGCTGAGATCATAACCTTGGGAATGGAGGCATACATCCCCTCCTCTATGAAAACTTTCTCTTCCCCTAAATCTTGGTTTGACCATGCCTGCTCCATGGCTACTCAGGCCAGGAATCGGGCACACCAGTCTTACCAAGCCACACCTAATTTAACTCTCTCTGCTTTTATTGTAGCTAGGAATCACTGTACTACTCAGATTTGAAGGTCTAAGGTTTCCTTTATAAGAAGGAAAGTTGATGATCTTAACTCCTCTCCCACTGACAAATGTTTCTGGTCCTTATCTAAAAACCTCTCCAATAACTTCTGCAACTCAAGCTTTCCCCCCTCTCATTCGTTTTGATGGTTCTATAGCTTGCTCTCCCACTGACAAAGCCACTCTATTTGGCTCTCATTTTTCTGCCAACTCTTCCATAAATGATTCCAGCCCACCTGTCCCTCAATCTTACCCCTCTAACCCTATACCTTCTCATATCCTTTTCTTCACGCAAAGTCATCTGGTCCCAATGGTATCCCTGCAAGGTTCCTTAAGGAGTTTGCAGATGAACTGGCTCCCGTGCTTTGCCATCTTTTAAGTCTCATTCTCTCAACCAGTATATCCTTCGTCTTGGAAGCATGCTCTAGTACAATCTGTTTTCTAAGAAGGGTGACCATTCTATTCCTTCAAATTACCGACTTATTGCCCTAACTTCTTCTATTGCTAAAGTTTTCAAGTCTTTGCTCAATTCAGTTATTGAAACGCTTTGAATCTAACTCACTTATATTTGATCACCAGTACGGTTTCTGCAAGGCAAGATCCACTGGTGACTTCCTTTTCTATCTTACTCATATATGGTCATCTTCTTTGAGGAACTATGGGGAATCCTTTGTCGTCGCCCTTGATATCTCTAAGGCTTTTGACAGAGTCTGGCAAAAGACTCTCTTGGCCAAACTCCCTGCCTATGGTTTTACTCATTCTCTCTGTTCTCTGATTTCCAGTTCTCTTTCTGACCGTTTTATATCCGTAGTTGTTGATGGTGCAACATCTAGCCCATTCCCTGTCACCAGTGGTGTTCCACAGTGCTCTGTTCTTTCACCTACTCTGTTCCTTCTCTTCATCAATGATCTTTTGCAATCCCCATCTTCCTCTCTTCTTCACACCTTTCCTGTCGATTCTACCCTTTACTTTTCCTCTGCCTTTTCTTCACAACCTTCCTCTGCTACTCGTAGTCAGTCTCACATCACTCTTCTAGTCTCAAATCTGATTTGCAGAGGGCATCAGAGAGGGGAACCCAAAATTTAGTTAAATCTAATGCCTCCAAGACAGAGTTTCTGGCTATCTCTTTATCTTCTTCTCCTCCTGATAGCCCTATTGTCTTCGAAAATTACGAAATTTACCCACTTAATCTGTCAACATATTAGGAATCCATATAGCCTCTAACTTGTCTTGGAAGAATCACAAAATCTAAATTTCTAAATCTTCATCCAAAAAATTTGGGGTTCTGTATCATATTTGTCATTACTTTTCCTCTTTACAGTTGCTTAAAATCTATAATCTTATTCGTCCCTGCTTAGAATACTGCTCACACATCTGGGATGCTTCTTCTTATACTTATCTCCTTGATAGGGTTGAATCTAAGGCAGTCAGATCATTAATGATCCTTCTCTTACTTCTAATCTGGATTCTCTTTCTCTTCACAATAATTTATCGTCCCTTTCTCTTTTCACTTACTACTACTTCCATCACTGCTGATGACTTGACGAGTTGCATCCTTCCCCCACTGCCGAAACCATGTAACACTCGCCAAGCGGCCTCATCTCACAGGTACTGTGTGGAGATTTGCAACTTGCGCATTGGTCGATGCAGCGATTGCTTCTTCCCATCTAAATCCAGACTCTGGAATTCTCTTCTGCCTCCTGTCTTTTTAAATTGGTATAACCAATCTTCCTTCAAAAGTGGATCTATCGTCATCTTAGGGCCTAATCCTCCATATCTCTAGGTTCTCAGTACTTTGACTCTTTTTCTGTCCGTCCTTTTCCTTTGTGTATCATTACCTCATCTCTGCCTTGCCCATAACCTTATTCTTTTCCTTCATCTTAATGTTTTCTCGTGCCCGGGCCTTTATTGATGAGGGCAGTTTCTTGCCTATCCTGGTGTCATACTCATAAAAAAAAAAAGATGGTGCATCATATTCGTTGAGTTTGTAATGGGACATATATTATCAGGACTTTTTTTTTTTTTTTGAGCATCTAACTCCATCAACGCTCTGCATACCTCTGTTGCTGAAAAGGCGCTGTTCACCAACACTTGCCCAAATTCTCTCATCCCTGAAACATGAGAGGATCAAGTAATTTGTATTATAAGACCCGACTGAAATTCTTTGTTCAATTATTCGTATATATCATCTGTCACAGTGATGCTCCCGTCTTCCATTTCCAACTTTAAAACTTATTCTTTAACTTTTAAATTCTCTCTAACAGAGATATGGAAAGTCTTAGGAGTTTCCCACGTTTTCTTAGTAATGCAGCATCTCCCTCTCTTTTTTATTTAGGTACTCACTCCTTGTACGCTTGTAATTTTATCTGGCATTTATGTTATTTCTACTATACCAATTCCAGCATTTGTCTCCACTTCTTTAACCTTTTTTTTTTTAATTATTACAGAATCATTTCTATTTGGTGCATAGAAATTCTCTATGCTTTGTTAGTATTTTTATCCCTTGAGTGGTCAAGAGATGCAGGGGTATTCTGGCATGAATGGTTGTGGTGTAAGTGAAAGTAAGACGGAGGTGATAGAGAGGATATTTGTGGAGAGAAAGATTGATGTATTGCACTGAGCGAAACTAAGATAAAAGGGAATGGTGAGGTGACAGATGGGAATGTGGTAGGTAGGGAGTGTGGAGGTAAGAGAGGGAGAGGAAGAGAGGAAATGGCTCTGTTAGTAAGTGAAGAGATATATAAGTGTGTGGTGGGGTGGAATAAACTATCATCTCAAATAATAGTGGCTAAAATGAAACTGGGATGTGAGGTTTGGGCGTTTATAAGCGCATATGGCCCTGGCAGTGAAATAAGTGAGGAAGAAAGAAAATAATTTTGGATTTAATTGAATGAGAGTGTAGAAGACTTGGGAATGAATGTGAATGTGGCATTGATGGGAGATTTGAATGCTAAAGTAGGGAATGAGCCAGTAGATTGTGTAATTGTGAAGTATGGAGTACTTGGTAGGAATGAGAGTGGAGAGAAAAGGATTGAAATGTGCATTGCGAGAGAGATGTTGATTGCTAATACTGTATTTAAAAAGAAGGATGTGCACAATTATGTGTGAGTCAAAGTAGATATTGGATGACTAGTTGATAGAGCATTGATGGATTATGTTGTGGTGAACAGGAGGGTGACTAGAAGAGTATTGGATATAAATGTATTGAGAGGAGCTAGTGGTGGAATATCTGATCATTATTTAGTGGAAAGTAGCGTGAGAGTAGGAGAAAAGTGGAGAAAGAGAATGCTTGTCATAAGATTCCGAGACAACGTTAGGATGGATGCTTAAGTTGTTGAATGTATGCTCCAGGAAAGGGAGGGTCCCAATTGACTGGAGGAGTGTATGTGTACTTCCACTTTACAAAGGGAAAGGAGATAAGTATGAGCATAGTAGTTTTAGAGGAATTAGTATCTTGAGTGTAGTTGGTAAGGTATATGGAAGAGTGTTAATAGAGAGAATTAGGAATAGTACTGAGAGATTGATTGGAGAAGAACAGTGTGGGTTCAGGAGAGGAAGAGGATGTGTGGATCAGGTGTTTGTGGTAAGACAGGTTTGTGACAAGTTCTTGGAGAAAGGTATGGACATATTTTGGGCTTTTATGCACTTAGAGAAAGTGTATGACAGGGTTGATAGAGAAGCGTTGTGGTGTGGTTTGCGACTGTATGGATTAGGTGGAGGTTTGCAGAAAGGGGTGAAGAGTTTGTACATGAATAGTATAGCATGTATGAGAGTCAGGAATGGCAAAAGTAATTGGTTTGAGGTGAATGTAAGGCTATGTCAAGGTTGTGTAATGTTGCTATGGCTGCTTACTGTGTATATGGATGGAGTGATAAGGGAAGTAAATGTAAGAGTATTAAACAGAGGTTTGGAACTAGTGGGTCATAGATAGTCATAGATAGTCATAGATTTTATTGCCAAATATTTAGTATACATACAGGAATAAATATGTACATTATATTCAGAGGCACTAGCCTGCTGAGCAAGAGCTCCTTGGCAGGCAGTTTAATATACATTTCACATGTATATTAAGGTTGTGGAAACTGAATCAGTTGCTATTTGAGGATGATACTGTACTTGTGGCTGATACTGAGAATGAACTGAATCATTTGGTGACTGAAATTGTTAAAGTGTATGAAAAAAGGAAGTTGCGAGTGTATATTGATAAAAATAAAGTCTTTAGATGCACGAGGAGTGTTAATGTTGGCAGACTGAATGTACGAGTGAATGGGGAGTTGATTGAAAAAGTTGAGCTTTAAGTATCTGGATTCACATGTATCAAGGAGTGGGCGAGTAGATGCAGAGGTAAGTCATAGAGTGAAGAAAGCAAGTAAATGTCTGGGTGGCTTGAAAAGATATTTGAGAAAATGCAAATAGAAGGATATATGAAGGTTTAATTGTGCAGACATCACTGTATGAAGCAGAGACTTGGAATCCAATAGAGGTTGAAAGGAACAAGTTGAATGCAATGGAGATGAGGTGTTTGATAAGTATGATTGGTGTATCTAGAATAGATAGAGTAAGAAATGAGGATGTCAGGCAGAGAACGGGTGTTGAAAAAAGCTGTCTGATTGGTTAGATCAGAGTGTGTTGAGCTGGTTTGGACACATGGAAAGGATGAGTAATGAACGAATAGTGAAAAGATCGTGGAGTGCAGAAGTGATTAGAGTTAGGTCAAGAGGAAGACTTAGAATGAGATGGATGGATGGCGTGAAAAGGTCGCTGAATGCACAGGGAATGTCTGTGGAGCAGGGAAGAGAGTGTGCAAGAGATAGGAATAAATGGAGGAAAATTATCTATAAGTAACATTGGCCAAAGGGAGTTTTTGCACCTTCTGGCTTAGTGAACTGTGATGTATGGGTGTGAGTGGATTTGCTATGTGATGAAACGGTGGGGGTAAGCCAACTGCGGCTGTCGGTCCTCTTTGTAGACTATCCTTGTCTGCCTACCTTATGAGTAACCCAAGCATGGTGGAAGGGAGGGGAAATGTGGCAACCCTTTATCCCCAAGGAACTAGGAGGAGTGGTTGAGATATGTGTGGATCGTGGTGATAGCGTGTTTTTTTTTTCCTAAGCCATCCTTCTTACAAAGAGGAATGAGGCCATGTATATGTATAAATATGTATGCTTTATTAGTGATTTTGGAAAATTATTGCATTTCCTGTTTTTATTGCCTGTATCAAATTTAATAATGACATCTAGCAAGATGAATTCCTTACAGGATGTTAATAATTCCTATCTTGGTAAATGGCATCTAATAGCTAACCAATCTCTTATATTCCTCACAAAAGATGTAGTACATCTCTATTGCAGATTTGTTGATAAATATGGTACTCCAGACAATACCTGAAGAATGATCATCAGTAGTCTTGTAATCTCCTTTTGCATAGTTCTTCGTTTCTTCCTTAGTCCCCTACTCTCAGGTAGAACACCCTCGATGAAATGCTTCATCAATATTACAGAGATCACTTTCCAATCGGTTACTCTTAATCAATATTGCCAATATCCAAAACATCATCTATGATTACTACAACAAGCGCTGAGGGTCCATACCCTTCCCTGGCCCTTGTTGGTTCCAGGTCATCTTGGTTAAAAAAATTTCTTTGTGTACAATCTAACACTCTTTTCCCATGAGATTCCTCTTCATTGTATGGGTCAAGACCTTTTCAGTCTATATATCTGTGATTAAAATCCCCCATACTTAATACACGTGGGATGCTTACAACTGAATTTCTAACTACTTGCGTACCAGTACTACTTTCCTCATATACCTCTAGTCGTATTGAGTATGTGCATATTAAATCATTAAAGTGTATTTGTTTTTCATCGTCTTATCCGTGATATTAAGAATACACGAAAACAATAATTATGTGATATTACAGGTATCTTTTCATGTTATAATTTTTTTTTCCATTATGTAGTTCAACGATTATTATTATTATTATTATTATTATTATTATTATTATTATTATTATTATTATTATTATTATATTATTATTATTATTATTATTATTATTATTATTATTATTATT
>JAXCGZ010013209.1:277500-282500 GCA_037179515.1 Halocaridina rubra
ACGAGTTTATAGATTAGAACGCCTAAAAACTTATCCAGAAACTACGTCAAGGATATGAATGTGAGAGCTAGTGGAGTACCAGGAAGCTAGTCAGGTGAACTAGCAGGGCCAACTGCTTTTCCTAAGTAAAAAATGAAACACTTAAATATGTATAACAAGCAGGTAAAGGTAAATATAAAGCAAAAACTGAAAGACAATATACAGATAATACAGATTAACCCCATTTTTTTGTTGTTGGTTTTTCCTGTAGTATTCACAAAGGATTAACTAATAATGGACTTATTTGTCTTAATATTCCCCTACGTCTGAAAGCAAAGCACAAAAAGAAATGCCTTCTCTTCTTTGTGGAGGTCATTACAGCATATGATATTTTCTTATATAACACCAAAATATAAATTAACTGCACCTGATTTTCATCTGTTATGAAATTTATTGCACAGACTTAGCTTCACCCCGTTTTCATGGTCTTAGCTGTGGTGGGTATATATAATGCTTATTATATAGTCAGGGTTTGTGAGGAAATAAGTTTGTAATTCCGAAATTCAATTCATTTTTTTTTTCGCAACAAGATTTCAATATCCTGTATACATAATCACATACCAGATTTTTACCTCTCTCTCTCTCTCTCTCTCTCTCTCTCTCTCTCTCTCTCTCTCTCTCTCTCTCTCTCTCTCTCTCTCTCTCTCTCTCTCTCTCTCTCTCTCTCTCTCTCTCTCTCTCTCTCTCTCTCTCTCTCTCTCTCTCTCTCTGTGTGTGTGTGTGTGTCCGTGCATACAGCTTTATGGAGCTTTTGATGATAAACTGATTTGCATATAAAGATTATCTTTAAAAAGAAAATACTTTTCCAATGTCCTTTAGAAAACTCACTGATTGTATATCTTATAAGTGTGAAACCTATTATCGACATATCCCTTAAATTGCTTCTCTGTGATATATATATATATATATATATATATATATATATATATATATATATATATATATATATATATATATAATATAACTTGATCATTGCTCATTTTCACAGGTCCACGAAGTCAGAGAGAATGGAAAGACGATTTAGGACGATTTCACTGATATTTTTACTGACTGCTGTTGTCCGTGCACAGAGAGTAGGTGAGTTGGAAGTTAGTTAGTGTCTCTTTGAAACTTATATTTATTATTATGTGAGTAATATATCCATGCCCTCATTACTATAAGAGACTTGAACTTCTTATAAATAGTAATATAATAAGAGACCCCTGCCCTGCAGGTGTTTCTTTGACCTGCATGGAGCGCCAATGTACAAAGGAAAGTAGCGCCCCATTGCTTTCTCAAAACTAATTGGAGCAGTTTCCAGTCATTTATAACTATTAACGAGAAGTATCAGTAGTGAATACTTTCTCAAGTATTTCATTATATCGTTATTTTCGTGTTGCGTGTTTATATATATATATATATATATATATATATATATATATATATATATATATATATATATATATATATATATATATATATATATATATATATATATATATATATATATATATAATGACATCGGGAGGTAAAAGGTAATATACCAGAGGGAAAATACTTGGTTGATTTTTTGTGGGTCCGCCGCCTAGCTCTACCAAATAAAGGAACAGGAGAGATTTTGTCAGTGTACCTTTTCACCTCCAAATATGGCGGGTGTAATGACGCTCCTATATGCAATTAAGTACATGCACTTTCCTCTGCTGTGTTACCCTCAGATGACAATGATGTGATTACCTAATTGTGATTACCTAATTGTGTTTACGGGAAAGAGCCCAAAGCTCGTATCTTCCCGTCTCCTGATCGGTTCCATTTTTAGACTTAGTGATACTTATCATACCTGTCCTTAAAACTATGGATTGAGGTAGCATTAACTACCTCCTCGCTTAGCGAATTCCAATTATCAACTACTCTTACACTGAAAAAGTATTTCCTTACATCCTGCAAACAAGTTTTCTTCCGAAGCTTCAAACTATGACCTCTAGTTCTAGAGCCAGCCATATCGAAATATCGATCCCTATCCACTCTATCATAACCATGAAGGAATTTAAAGACTGTCACCATATCCCCCCTTACTCTTCTAGCTTCGAGTATGAGTATGCATGGATGTGTCTTTATCTGTAGTAAGGACGAATAACTCCTTTTGCTGAAATGAATACCACAAACTCTCTCTCTCTCTCTCTCTCTCTCTCTCTCTCTCTCTCTCTCTCTCCTCTCTCTCTCTCTCTCTCTCTCTCTCTCTCTCTCTCTCTCTCTCCTTGATATGTATGGCTATGAAGCCCCAGTGGTGTTTCTATTGCTCATCTAATTAATGCATGCATATATATATATATATATATATATATATATATATATATATATATATATATATATATATATATATGTGTGTGTGTGTGTGTGTGTATGTATGTGTGTATATATATATGTATGTACCTACTTATTATTCTAACCTGAAAATTGTTATTCTATATCTGCTTCAAATTGTCTGCAGTGGTACTGTTGAGGAGTTGAATGTAATTTAAATGATAGCACTCAACAAGGGCTATTGAAAATATTGTCACAATGATTACTCTTCAAGTACTCTTCAATTATTACACTATATTTTATTATTAATTACTTGCTATGATATTTAAAATTAATTGCAAATTCTATTAGTATGTTATTTATACATAACCACATAGATTGTAATGTTATCAACTGCAATATGACTGGGAGTGCCCATGTGCACATGTCCCCATGTACAGTTATCTGAATAAATAAAAAAAAAAACCTATTATTATTATTATTATTATTATTATTATTATTATTATTATTATTATTATTATTATTATTAAGGTAATTTCATCTAAGTACGTATCTAATATTATCTACGTGTATATAATATCGTAATTCTTAATCGCATATCATTATATTGAATAGGAAGTCAGTGAAGTAGACACTCCATTAAAGAATTTATGTTTATCGTACCGCATTTTTGTGACTCAGTTGATTCCTTTCTTATATATAACAAAACATTTTAACTCTCATAATATATGTTATATAGGACAAAACATTTTAACTCATAATATGTTAATACCGGTAGCACGAAATTTCAAACTTCGGTGTTTTAACATAACCGGTTCTATCCCGATAGGAAACGTGTTCTCGAGTACCACTACGTCCACTTTTTATGTTTCCTTCTTTCTCTCTCTCTGTCCTTGAAGAAATTAAGCCAGCTATATTTTTTTTTCATTCTCTTTAAACACAATAGCTGATATATATATATATATATATATATATATATATATATATATATATATATATATATATATATATATATATATAATTTTTTTTTTAATGATTGTGACACCAGGACAGGCCAAAAAATATATAAAATAAAACAGCCCTCATAGGGCCTGGACACGAAGAATACATAAATTAAAGAGAAACAGAGATGGAGAGTGTAATGGCTTGTCAGATGTGAAGGGATAATAAAAGATGTGTGATGAATATCCAAGAATATTCAGTGTAGCTGTAGGCATAGAAAAAGTACCGTAACTGAAGGAAGACTTAACATCGAACTGTCCTGGACAGACATATTTAAGTTCAAAATACCTTCAGCTGTAGTATCGCAACGGGCAGCTGATCGCCATAAGCCAACCTACTACTTAAAGACTGTCACCATATCCCCCCTCAATTTTCTAGCTTCCAGTGATGGTAAGTAATTCCCTCAGCCTCTCATCATAACTGAGATTGCGTATTTGTGGCACCAATTTCGTGGCATGTCTTGGAACTTTTTCAAGCTTAGCTATGTGCTCTTTCAAGTGTGATTCCTAAAGGAGGCTGCATATTCAAGATTTGGTATATATATATATATATATATATATATATATATATATATATATATATATATATATATATATATATATATATATATATATATATATATATATATATACTTACGGGAAAGAGCTCTATACTCGTAACCACCGTCTCCTGGTCGGTTCCATTTTTGTACTCAGTGATACTCATCATATTTGTCCTTAAAACTGTGAATTCAGTTAGCAATGCCTACCAACTTACTTAGCGAATTCAAATCATCAACTATTCTTACACTAAAAAAGTACTTCCTCACAGCCTGCAAATCAGTTTTCTTACGAAGCTTCAAACTATGACCTCTAGTTCTAGTGCCAGCCATATCAAAATATCGCTCCCTATCCACTCTGTTAAAACCACGAAGGAAATTAAAGACTGTCACAATTTCCCTCATTATTCTTCTAGCTTCGAGTGATGGTGAGTATAATTCCCTCAGCTTCTCCTCATAAATGAGATTGCGTATTTCTGGCGCAAGTTTTGTTGCATGTCTTTGAACTCTTTCGAGCTTATTTATTTGCTTTTTCAAGTGTCGATTTCAATAGGGGGCTGCATATATAAGTTTTAGCCTCAGTTATGGTACGTAAATATTTTTGAACATTTCCCTGTAAATGTCGCTGAAGGCTACCCTTACATTTGCCAAGAAAGCATATGCTGCCCTTAATATGCCATTCATATGCATTTCCTGAAAAAAATCTGCCAATATGCTTACTCCTAGAACTCTCATTTTCTGTCTCTTGAAGTTCTGCTCCTGTTATTGAGTATCCAAGCTTGGGCCTTCTCACACTTGTACCCATTCTCATTACCTTACATTTTGAAGTATTGAATTTCATTAGCCACTTTTCTGACCACTCATGCAGACTATTAAGGTCTTCTTGAAGTTCTTTACGAATGTTCTCATCTCTTACTTTCTTACACTAAATGGCCATAAAACTTAACCCTGTTGAACATCCCCACAAACCCTTCAGTCATGAGTGTTTTACTCTAACCCTCTGTTTCTTTCCTTCTAAGTAAGTTTTTATCCATTCAGAGACATTTCCACCTATTCTCACCCTTACTTGTAACTTCTTAATAAGTTTCCCATGTGTGACAGTATCAAATGCATTATGGAAATCTAGGAATATGCATTCTGC
>JAXCGZ010013209.1:285000-292500 GCA_037179515.1 Halocaridina rubra
TATATATATATATATATATATATATATATATATATATATATATATATATATATATATATATATATATATATATATATATATATATATATATATATATATATATATATATATATATACGTGTGTGTGTGTGGGTATTTATGCATGTATGTATGTTTATGGATCAATCTACACTTTGAAAGGCATACAAAAAACAAATAACCGATGCTCTAAATTTTCACCCTCCACCGGGCCTCATCAGGAGCTTTATTGGTGATCTCATACAGACACAACGCAAACTTCGGAAGCAAAATATAAAAAGCATTAAACTACCAAACATTACATTAGCATATTGAAAAAGTGTTAACATATATATGAAAAGTTAAATGGTTAAAATCCATTAAAATAATTAGAAGTTTTATCTTATTATAAAATATTCTTCATAATGCAAATGGTAGAAAATTACCTAATTACTGTTAAAAAAAAGGTTATTTCAATTATAAAAACCGTAAGAAATAATAAATAAAAAGAACATTTAGAATAATTGCATTGCATTAGAATATGAAATTACTTAAATACTCTCTCCTATTAGTTCAAAGTCAGTTACAAGAATTTTGAATAATAAAAGCGAGATTCATTGTAGTTTTTCTTTTACCCTTAACTATGTGTTGATAATATGAAGGCGTAATGCGTCAGTATTATGTATATCTAAATGATTATAAATATTATTATGTTCACTATAGTTAATCTATCCATACACCAAAGCCATATTCTCCCTTATAAGGGGGGTGGGTGGCTGAGTCAAAGACAATACTCTGACTTTTAGTGGGAAGTAAATATAGAGGAGGGGATTCCCAGTTCCCTAACTCATAATAATAATAATAATAATAATAATAATAATAATAATAATAATAATAATAATAATAATAATAATAATAATAATAATAATAATAATCCTTTATTTCCATTTCAATACAATGGGTATTCGTCAGCCAGGGCAAGCCCCAACCCCCCACTGTGGTGTCCAACCACAGCAGTTCCTGCCAGTAAACAGCTTAAACTCTCGGTCTTGGACGGGAACCGATCTTTCGACCTCGTGAATGCGAAGCCAGCGCGTTACCACTGTACTAGTCTACTTTTACGACACGGAGGGGAACACGGAGGAAGTATTCTTACCCCCTCCCTCAGGGAGATATTATAATTAATATATGCTCTTTATAGAAGATTTCTGCACATCGTGACCTTACATTTGATCTGCCTTGTCCTACACTATCGCTAAATGGCATTGATTCACACGTAAACTGATAGCACTATTGTACATTATATTTGTGCTGCTTTTTTTTTTCCAAGGGACTTACCTACCATTTTCTTCATTAGATCTAGTAACTGTACTTTGATATATTAAGAGTTGTAAAGAGGAAGATATATCTTCATATGATGGATGATATGATAAGACTATCGTATCCTCTAGATCAAAACATTTAGATATATCGGTTTGACTATGACTCCTTTTTAGCAAGTGACATGCATTCTACATATTATAGTATGTATTTATGTATGTATGAGTATATATACACATACATACGCACATACATACCTATAAAGCATATAGTAGTAGTAACAGCAGTAGTAGTTGTTGCCCCAGGAATCATCTTTCAGAGCTAAGGTGTACATTGCTATCTTCTGAAATGAGTTAGTTACAGAACGGATGGGCTTATCGCTTATTAAGTAAAATGCCATTTTTCGTAAGAGCTAATATTAGAATTTAGTGTAATTTTGTATTCTGGCATTGATGGACTTTCTATAAATTTCTAATTATATTATCCCATTACGTCTTGACTCAACCACTCCTATTATAAGGGGAAAATGGCTCATATATATATATATATATTATATATATATATATATATATATATATATATATATATATATATATATATATATATACACTACCCCATTACGAAGATATTATGAATTCGAGCCCACCTCATGTATGTGAAAGAGAAGCTTTTAATTTAGTTTAGAATGTCGTCCGCGCTCAAGAGTTTTTTTTTTCAGAAGACAGTTTAGTGAATAAAGAACATAAAAACACGATACACATTTCTCTTCGGCTATGGGATTGTATGGAGCTGAAATAAGGATAGCAAAGACGCATATCATTTTTTCTTCTTCTAAGAGTAATGATTCCATGCTCATAGCTTTTGTTTTTAATGTCAAAAAACAGTCTTTGCTTGATAAATATACTCTGCAACAAAATGGGAGCAGACTATATTAGCGTCTGGAACCGTTACACTTTGCGTGTATGCATATATGCATATGCACACTTTGACCTTCGAGCCTCGATGAGGGTTAGGCAACTGCATCATTCTGTCCTCATCGTATCGCTGGCGGTGTATTTATCTATTTATCTATCGATAAGTAGTTAAGCTTGTTTTTCACGTAAGTCCGTTGATCAATTAATTTTGTTTCCCCGCGGCAGTTTTCGAAGGAAATACTTAGAATAATACCCCTTGATATTTTATGTTCCTTCCCCAAACACCAGTAATTTTAATATATGTTGAAATTAATTAATTTTATACCCAACATGATTAATTATTAATTTTATATATATATATATATATATATATATATATATATATATATATATATATATATATATATATATATATATATATATATATATATATATATATATATATATATATATATATATATATATATATAATTTTTACATCAAGTATTTTTATGCCTGAAATCGTCTAGAAATATATCAGTGAGATGAATCTTGGATTTTCCTACTACCTTTGTTTAAGAACAATCCCTCTTCTTTTTTTTCTCTCTCTCTTTCTCTACTCACGCTAGAAGAAACATCTATTGTTACGGACGATGATAAATTGAAAAAAAAAAAAAGCTGAATAATGATTCTCTCAGCGACTACAGAAAAATATAAAGTTAGATTTTTCTATTACATGACGAAAAAGAAATGTAATATATACGCACTATGGTGTCTAGAATGTGGAGAGGAAAGCATTGGCATATCTCTTGTGGCCTCTGTCAAATCATGGGGTATAAGGAATATGCCTGAAGAAAATAATAATCCACCATTGAAAATCAGTTACCGAATTAGATCAGTCATGAAAATAGGCATTCATATGGCTATCTCATAGTTCTGTTAAAAAAAAAAAAACCACATCGTAAACACTGTGAGATAAGTTTTTATTCCTGAGGTTTATTTTTTGATAATCCTCTGACCTCTGGCGAAGTATATATATATATATATATATATATATATATATATATATATATATATATATATATATATATATATATATATATATATATATATATATATATATATATATATATATATATATAATACTATTTTGTTTTGTTTCTGATATTATTCTAGGTTATAAATATAATCTTCAAATTTTCGTGAATGTGATTTGGCAATCCTTCCTATTTGCATCTAAAGGAACACAGTAATACGCTGTAGAAAAGTTTGCTTAGCACTCGTATATAGTTTTCCTGGAACTTTTAAGAAAGTATCTGTATGGATATTACATGAACCATACGGATATCAAGAGCTCTAATACACTTTCCTAAATATTGATCAGAATCGATGAAATAAGAAACCGTCATTATTATTATTATTATTATTATTATTATTATTATTATTATTATTATTATTATTATTATTATTATTAGTAGTAGTAGTAGTAGTAGTAGTAGTAGTAGTAGTAGTAGTAGTAGTAGTAGTAGTAGTAGTAGTAGTAGTAGTAGTAGTAGTAGTATCATCATTACTATTATTATTTAAATAAAAGTTCACAATAATATACGTGTGTATTAAGATTATAAAAGGATTTTTCGCTTGCTTGACCAACAAACCTTTTCAATTAATACTGAAGAGGCTTTTCTGGTCAAGAAAGCGAAAGGTCCTTTTGTAATCTTATAATTTAAATATACATGTGTATTATTCTGGAATTTCAATTGCATTATTATTATTATTATTATTATTATTATTATTATTATTATTATTATTATTATTATTATTATTATTATTATGATTATTATTATTATTATTATTATTATTATTATTATTATTATTATTATTATTATTATTATTATTATTATTATTATTATTATTATATAACGGGTCCAGAAATTACAATATCGGAGAGAAATATACTGAGATATATAAAAATTATGGAAATATACAAGAAACGGACAAAAAGTAAAATAACGATAGCGCTGTCATATAGGAAAAACAAAATAATATAAAAGTCATGCTAGGCAAGGTGAATATATATATATATATATATATATATATATATATATATATATATATATATATATATATATATATATATATATATATATATATATATATATATATATATATATATATATATATATATATATATATAATGGGAGGGGGAAAAACTCGAATTATGAACTAAAAATAGAAAATGCAATTTGCAGTTGTGAAATGGAAATAAATGTTTGTTGGTTTGTATTCGGAAAATAATATAACTTTAAGATACAGTTCATTTCATACCCAAAGTATGGAAAAATAGTCATGATGGATATTATAAATTCTGTACAAAACTTGATGTTTTTTTTTTTTTTATATGAATGTGTTGGATTTACCCGTCTAAGGCGGAACTAGGACCTGGCAACCCACACGATATTATTTCAACCGCGTGAGGAAGTTGGGATTTCCCAGGGTGTATTCCAGCCACCCCGCTCTTTTACAGCATCTCTTTCCTTATTTATTTTTTTGTAACTTTAATATTACCATGATTGTGTCTTGGATGTTTTTCTTCAAACAGTTTCTTTTTTTCTTCTTCTTAAGTTTAGGAGAAAGAAAAGAGATTTTTATTTTTTATTTTGCCATCCTTTAATATAAAACTTAGTCTCGGTGATGGGGAATGAGTTGTACGAGTATCCAACGTGTCTTAAAAACGGTGTAAAAGGGACAGGGGTTTGTAATGCTGGTAATCACATGATCCCTGATTTTTTTCTTGTCACAAAGCAGCTGATGGGAAGGGTGAGAATATGCGTGGTGTGATTTTTTTTTTTTTTTATTCGGTAATTTCCAAACATCCCTGCAGTCTAGCATGGCATCATGTTGGAAAAAAAATGTGGAAGTCACGCAATACCTATTTTATTTTTCCTGAATTTCTCCTAACTTTAGTATAATTTTCTCTCTCTTATTACTGCTGTCCCGGTAGATCTGTGGTAGTACTATTTTTTTTTTCAGTAATGCAATCATTTTTAAAGGGCAGAGCCTTATGCAACAGGATTAAGATAATCTTAATAGATATAATTTTTGAAATTTGTCATATCTATTTTTAAATTGTATTTCATTACTTACTTTTCCTTTACTGAAATATATTAAGTTTTATGTAATGAAATATTAAAACGTTGAATGCACCAGAAAGGCATGCCGTCTTTTAAATGGTTGGTGCAAAGACTGTAATTTTATCTTTCATTACACATAAAGACTTTTCCCACCACAGTCAAGAGGATGGCCGTCTCCAGTAATATATATATATATATATATATATATATATATATATATATATATATATATATATATATATATATATATATATATATATATATATATATATATATATATATATATATATATATATATATATACTTTCACATATGCCACTCATGCTTGCATCAGTATATCATTTATAGTGCCATAGCAAATACGAAAACCAGGCTTTTGATTACCTTAGTCAATTATGGCCCTATTTGTTCATCACTTTATTTAGGCCTTGTGCAGAATATGGCATTTTCATACTCATTAACTTTTGTAATACAGGACCTGCAGGGAATACGTGTCCTGACTCATGCCCAGACAGTGTCAGGCCAGTATGTGGTACCAATGGTGTTGCTTACAAAAATGAATGCTTTTTGCGTAGAGCATCTTGTAATAGCTCGAGCATTCAGAAGAATAACGATGGACCCTGTGGTATGTTGAAATCTTAATAGTTTTTCTAATTTTGTAAATACTGTAAAGTCTGCGTCATATGATGGTATCCACTTTATTCTGTCTTGTATTTATATATTTTCTGATGCATCAGCTCTTCTTTGCCTTGATGGGTGATAATCTGTATAATATCTGCAAATAGTCTATGATTTAAACTGCCCTGTATATTGCATGAGTGACTGTAGAAATTATCATTCAAGGAGTACAACTTGTATTCTGCAAATCACAAACCATTCTTTTCTTAATTTTTTGTATTAACCATCTTTGTAATATTCCAAAAGTTCTTATTGCATGGGTAGCACTTGTGAGAGCTCTTTAACTGCTGGTAAATATGGTAACAGTTTTGTCTGTTTTATTTAAAATCTTACTTCTCAGCATATTCTATCACAAGAGATAATGCAATTTTCTAAGATAACCCTGAAGAATTCGTTCACTGTCTTCAACAATTAAATAACTCTCTTGGGCAGGTAGTTTATGTTCACTATTATTGAATTGCAGCTTCAGAAGAATCTCGAGATTGTCAGAGAAGTTGTTCATCCTCCTACCAGCCAGTGTGTGCTACCAACGGCCGCACTTATGGCAACAGTTGCAAACTTTCTGTTGCCATGTGTGAAAATCCCAGTATCAGACAACACTTTGAAGGAGTGTGTGGTGGGTATATGAATTGAAAATGAGTTCATGCTTTGTGGCATAGTATCCACACCGACAAGTGGAGAAGATCCATTTAGCAATCTTAACAAATTAATGGACATTATTGTATGTGGTAACCCATACAAACAATAGAACAGAAATGGTAGCATTGTGACATAATGTAGACTGTTGTTGAGGATGTAATCTTGTTCTTTTGTCCCTTACAAATACTTTAGCATATGTAATGTCACAAAACTCACAAAATGTTACACTTTCCTTCACAGATATGGAGTAATCTTATTCCATATAAGGATGATATAAATTATAGGAGATATCTGCCTTTCTGTTTCTAAGCAATAATATTACCAAAAGTAGAACATCATATTAATTTTATTTCTAAATGTTGCAGATGTATCTTCTGGCTCATCGGGGTCTACCCAACAAAACAGTGGAAATAGGACTCCTTCAGTAGGCAACGTTATTATTGGCCAACCTGTACGACCAGTATCATCGCCTGTTATCAACACTCCTAGCCCTGAGCGCAGTTGCCCTGATAACTGTGCACCAGGATTCAGACCAGTATGTGGCAGTGATGGACAGGTTTATGCCAATGACTGCACGATTAGAGTAGCAATCTGCAAGAATCCCCGCCTCCAGAAGAAAAATGATGGTGTATGTGGTAAGTTCCTTACAGTTTACATTGTATTGACAGTGCCTATTTTTATTTCGAGGAACTGAAACATTCTTAAATGCTGAACCAAATCTCTCCAATCAAACATTGTTAAAAAAAGGCATCATGTAAATTAAGAATAAAATATTTGTTAAAATTTTAGAAACTCGCTGTGATTCATAATTACCTATCCATACTCTAATTTCAGTGTTTGTTG
>JAXCGZ010013209.1:297500-325000 GCA_037179515.1 Halocaridina rubra
AAAGGTAACGCTCACTTTGACCAACTCAAGACATATTTTACTGCTTCTCCTAACTTTTTGAAAATCACACTCCTATTACTGGAACTGTTCTCTCTCTGAATATTGCGTACTCATTCTTGCTTTACAAAAATGAAAAAAACTACAATTAAGTTCTTAAAATCCTTATACTGTTTTGCATTAGTGGCTTTGCTCTACTTCTAAACAATATGAAACAGTATGACTTGGTATTTCTCTTCTTTCTTTGTAGAAAGAACACTTATCATAATAAAGATATGAATAACCTCTCCATGTTTGATGTCTTCTTCTTTTATATCAATATTGAATGGTCTATACTCTACGGTAATAGCATAGATGTCATCATTTTATAAACCTGTTTAAGTCCCCACCAACTATGTAAATGTATCATTCCACCCAGATAGATTACATGGTCTTTAGAAGAATTTTTGCAGTTCTTAAATTCAGCAGAAAATTATTTAGCGATTGTTTTAAGAAAGTCATGATTTCTTCAGTCATCTCGAGCTAGAGGAAGTGGAGTGCTTGGTGTACTCTGAATTCCTTATTTTTTCCTTTAAACATCTAGGTCTTTCAGGGTGGATCCGTTATTCCTGTCATGGAAAGGAAGTCTTGGTAAAAGGAGATGAGAAGTTCTATTAAAGCTTTAGGTTTTCCTGTGAATTCCTTTTTTTTTTCTGTAGCGGCTCTTTGGAGTTACTTTGATATATGTCACCAATAATGCCATAATAACTTATTCAGAAATCTCTTTTCTGGAAATCACTCCAACGGGACGACCAATGCTTTTCATATTTGTATGTAACTTAAAAAAGCAAAGTCAACAGCCTTTCTTCAAGCTAAGGAAAAGAAAATCCTCTGCATCTCTTTCCCTGTTTTGTGTTATTCCTTTTACAGAACTTTTCTTTTGTCCAGAATGTCCCTCATGTTTAATGTTCTTATCATAATTCATTATATAAAAATTGTTGCCTTTTTTATCTCTTTACAAGAATATAGTCATTTAAATATGAAATTTTTGCCTTCTCTATTTGTTTTAACATCTTTTTTGCATGACGGCACATAAGGGTAATATTTTTATAAATGTCTACACCATTCAAGTGCAAGAATTCCAACAAGTAGTAACTATCCACAACTTTAACAAAGTTTACAGTTTCATTCTACCTACCTATCTTCAAGTGTTTAATTTTACCCGCAAGTAATTTTTTCTTTGTGTGAATATTATCATATTCATACCAGTAAGGGTGGAGAGTTTTCACCAAAAGATAGTTTTAAGTAGCTTGAATTGGTCTATTTTGAACATCATTCTTATAGCCTGAATGATACACCCTTTACCATGCCCTCTTTTTCTTATATATTATCCCTCTCTCCATTATTCAGTATACAGTTTTAGCTCTCAAAATAGATGCGCGTGTACATGTTCACATGTTTCACCCTGTCTCTTAGACGTTTTTTTCTCATCTGACAAGGAAGCTATTATTAGCTACATTTGAAGTGGTGAGAATTTAAGTTGATATATTCCAACCTGTCAATGAGGATACAATAAAGTAACTCACTTGCATCTTGCAAGAATATACTTTTGTCAATATTAATTAAGCTCAATATGATCTCGTGGAATGGGATATATAAAGAGATGAATAATGTTTGATTATCACTTGGTTAAGCTGAAAATGTGGTTTTGTAGTAGCTTTATTAGAAGGACAAAGTATTCATGATTTATGTAGGTAGGCAAAATTTTGTTTACAGAATCAACTTTTCTACACTTACACTTGTCATGGTAGAGAAAAAATTATAACATAAAGCTTTTACTTCACTAAACTATTAAAAATATTTGTTTCAATAAAAATTTTCTTATTTTTATTATACAGTATTTCTTAATTTTTATTTCTCAGGTAAAAATCTACACTACATTTCTGATTACAAACAAGACACTTTATTCCTAATACGGAGCCATGAAATTTTTTTTTTTCAGTAAAGACACAGACTGCATTGCACACACTTTAGAATATCATACCAACGGGAATCTATTGTTACTGACTGTCAATTTTTACCCAAGGATACTCAGGTGAAAGGGTTAAGACAATGGGCAAAGTCCAGTCAACAGAAGTCGCTGTAGGTCTCGCCATCGCTTTGACAATCGGGGATATAGGCCTTGTCACACATTTCGTTACAAGGATTATTCCATGGTAAAATATGACCTGTAGAGGTAAAAAGCAAAAGAGAGGTATTGAGTTTGATGTCTATGATAGGCACAGTGAATAAGTTGATTACATAAGGATATGGCAAAATAAGAGTTTACAAAGCATCCCACACTTGCTTGTCATTATTATTGGTGATTTGAACATTATTAGACAAGCTTCAAGGCGTGTCTAACTACATTGTCCATTATACACTGTAAACAGACAACCTCCACCATATGGTCTACTCTTGCATGGATTTATTTCAAGAATGAATGATGCATTTTCAGTGATTTGATCATTTTTAATATATTTGATTATCAATGCCACATACAGTAGAATATACAAGGTCACCGACCTCAGAGCACATTGGATCATGGATGTAGAGAGAATATATTTCCTCACTGCTTGTCGATTCTGCGGAACTATCGTCATAAATACTCGGAAGGGAGGTTTTAAAAACTTCATCCTCTGTATGGACATTAGTGTTATGCACTCCTGGAGGATATAAAACAATGCTAGTAAAATTATATCGAATATTATGAATTCTAATATCATTAGACTGCATAACGGATTAATATTTTCATGTTTTAGTACATATTTTTTTACACATCAAATGATTATATACTTAATGCGCTGCATATAAAGCTTACATGGATAAAGTTGAGGAAATTTCTGATATCATAATATCTGCAAAGGCTTAGCTTAATTGCAAGCAACTCAAAAAAAAAAAAAAAAAACACACACACACAAAAGGCCATAGATATATATTTATCTTCCTAAGGATATATATAAAGTTGAATCTCAAGTTGTTATCTTATTTGGCAAGTCTGCTTGATACTGATAGACAAAAAAGTATATATAATAATCATTCATATATGATCCTCTCATAACATTCACTTCATGTGAATTCTCTGGCAAAGCAGAGAATACACTAAAAAAAATTCATTGTACACGAGTCACATAGATTTTTAGAGAGGAAAATTAGGCAGGATTTTGCATAGTGCTAGACAACAATAAATGCGAGTATGCCATAAAACCTTATTCATGTGAAGACATGAATATAACTGGCAGCACAAGCTAGATTCTCTGGCATACTGAACCGACTGGCGACGAAATCACGGGACAGAAGTGTGCAAGACATGAAAATAAAAATATACTTACTTTGACACTCGAGACTGAAGAACTGTATTAATAATAGTTGACATGTATCTAGATTCTAGAATGACAGGAAACATCAGGTAATCAAGAAATGTTGGTTAATGAAGCGACTGCAGAAATAATTGTATTTATTAAATAAGAAGAAAAATCGAATAAATCGGCAATGAAGACTGAAGACTCATTTATAAGATCCAAGCAAAAGCAGTTCCATGATGAATACTTCATTAGTAAACATCACAAAACACTGACTGATGATGCATCATGGTGTGTGTGAAGTGTCTGGTGAAGGCCTTGAAACAAAGTAGTACAATACTTTACAAAAAATGAATGAAAATCAGAGTAACAAGTCAAAGTTACTTTGACAAAGTTAGTGAAATCCTAATTAGTTACATATGATCATGTTTACTTATAGCTAAATAAAAGCAAATAATACTATGATTAAAACACATTTTTTGATGGTCTGAATAGGAATATAATGGAATCTGGTAAGCAATGTGCACACTATTCAAAGCTATATCTTTCATAGTTTTCCTAAGACTAGAACTTGTTTGTGTTCATATTTATAGCTTGTGGATAAGTCTTTATTTGATACTGTATCTGAACGTCCGCATGATGAAAGGTAACCCATAACATACAAATATGCAAGAACAATTATTGAAATGGTGATAGAGCAGGCTAAAGACTTTAGAAAAATGTCATGAAAAATTAAATTGGAATACAGAATAATATCATTCTTTCCATGCATAATTATACAGGAGGGAGGTATTCTTGCTCCAAACCTGTGGTTAGGCTATCAATAGCGCTCTGGCTAGGACTCGTATCAACACTTGGCCTTGGATCAGTGCTCAGACCTGCTGCTGAGGTGGACTCTGCAGAGAGAAATATTGCTCAAGTATTTGCATAATCTCCACACATGCTGATTCAGGTTATAAGTCACATATGCAATTTTTTTTTACATATTTAAAAGTTTTTAAATATTAGAAAATTTAGAATTAATTCTGTTTTCAAAATACAACAATATTTATCTGTGTATGGTAAGTGACGCCAATACACAAAAACAAAAATAGAAAGTTAATGAAAAAAGGAAAAAAAAAATAAGTATAGCATTACAACTTCTCCCTAAAGTTTTTTTTTTCTTGTTGTTATATAGCTATTGCAAGATTTGAGGATGACAAAAATGTAAAAAAACTCAGGTCCCATCTCTCTTGTTCTGTTGCATCCACCCTCTTAACATTGTAGAATATAGGAAAAGTCCAGAAAGTAATTCATTGATAAGAAAAATTAACTCATTTAATGAAACTAACAATAATCCTTCAGGGCTTCCAAAAAAGATTTTTACATGTGATGTAGATACGCCATTTAGTTTTCACAAAGTGGTCTATCAATTTAGTCGTTAGTAATTAAATACTGGTATCATTATGTAAAATGTAAATTTTCCTTGGGGGTGCATCAAAGATGTCAACTAAATGGGGTAGGGAGCAAAGAGTTATCTCCTCTTGCTTTTGTTAACTTCAAGAAGATCTGACGTCTAGTTTAAATTACATAACTTTATAAATATTACATTTGAGAACAAAATACTAACCACAAGGTCCTTCGCTTGCTAGAGTGATTGTAGTAAATGGATTAAGACAATCGGCAACATTCAAAAGGCAAATGTTGTTGTAGGTCTCTCCATCACTGCCACAAACAGGAAGGAATGTTTTGTCGCACATTTCATCACAAACAGGACCTCTTGGAAGAGCAGCAACTAAAGAATTTAAACAATGCTGTAAGTTTTAAGGGAATCTCTAAATAATATGTATTCTTGTTGTTCACCCTGTTTACATATTTTTCCCTACCTATAATGGGGTACATTTTGCATATGCATATTTATGTTAAATCTAGATTATCTTCCTTTTCTGATTTTGATATAAGGTTTGCAGATCGGCAGTCCAAAACATTTTACAACAGCTATTTTAATACAATACACTTTCCTTTTTTCTTACATATGTGACTGATTTCAAGAAGATAACTTTTAAACTATAGAACTGATGATAATCCTGTTTTAAGTCAAGGACTGCTCTTAGTAAGGGCTAGGATAGTGCTGCCTTTCGGAGGACTTTGGTTTTGGCAGTATGTGATCGTTACCTCTAGTGAATACCCTTTCTAACCTCAAACCAAGGCAGGTCTCAAATCAACGACCCCATGAATCAAAGTCGCACACCCTAGCACCTGATCATGACAGCCACTTAAGCTTTAGAATTAAAGGAATAAATTAATAAAAGCTTACCACATGGGCCATCAAACTCCTTATATAAGTTGATTCCACCTGCTGACCTGCTCTTGCAAGCAGTTATCTTCAGCATGCATTCATTATTGTAAGTCTGACCATCACTTCCACATACGGGCAAATATATTTTGGTGCAAGCTTCAGGGCAAGGTGCACTTTCTACAGAAAGAGAATCAGTGGTCCCAACACTATCAACACCATCTCCTGAGGTTCCAGTAGAGGCCACCAAGCTACCTAAGGATTCATCAGGAACAGTAGCAGTAGACGATACTCCAGTCCGATCAGGGATAGCAGATACTGAATTTGGAAACATTGCATCAACAAAGAAAGCAGTTTCACGTGTTACTGAAATGGCGTGGGGGAAGGCGGCAGATTATAATGATCAATATTCCTCAAAAGAAAGGTGGCAAAAGGTATAATGTTTTGAAGTAATTCTGAACAATCTTTGTTTGCTTCAGAAAACCCACAAGTTCTATATTAAATATTTTAGGACTAGAGTAACGTACATCATCAATTAGTTGAAGTACCAACTGATGTAGGAATAATGACCACATTCACTGATAATATAACACACATTCTATATATTATACTAGTGAATTATGATTCTCTCTAGCATATTTATGATTAATAAGCTCTCATAATCCTTTATCAGCAAATCTGCTAAATCTTTTCAACTGTATCAACAATGATTAAAGTACAATAGAACCTTCACCTACAAACATCCCCACCCACGAACAAATTGACCTACGAATACAATTTTTGAACAAATTTTGCATCAACTCACAAACAAGCCTTGAGGTATGAACGTGCATTCATCCGCTCGTGCGACTGTGTGTTTGCTCTCATTATTAGTGCCTACACAGTGAAGCTCGTTCGTTGTAGATTTTCAGACTTTTTTTTGCTTTTTATTCTAAGCAAGCCCTAAGTATTGCTGCGAAGAAAGTGAAAAGTGACTGTGATAGTGGCGTAAAAAAGCCGAAACGTATTATAGCGGAAACGAAAAAAGACATAAAAGCTAAACATGAGAATGGTGTTCGTGTTTCTGATCTTGCCATGCAGCATATCATGGCAAAATCGACCATCTGTACTATATTAAAGAATAAAGAGCTCTTAAAGGCAGCTGACGTGGATAAAGAAAATACTCTTTTAATGAAGCATAGGTCTCAGATCATAGAAAGAGGTAGAAATCTTATCAATAGTTTGGATAAATGAAAAAAAAAACTTGCTGGAGATAGTTTTAGTGAGGTTATAATACGTGTGAAGGCTCTACAGATACACCATGATTTAGTAACGCACAATCCAAGTGCTAGTGGTGCTAAAATTGGCGAATATAAAGCAAGTAGAGGCTGGTTTGGAATATCTTGTCAACAAACTAGAATGCATAGGGTTGTTGGGCATGGAGAAGTGGCTAGTTCGGACCAAAAGGCAGCGGATGCCTACGTGCTAGAATTCGCTAAATTCATCGAAAGTAAAAGTTACGTCTCGCAGCAAACTTTTAACTGTGATGAAACAGGACTGTTTTGGAAAAAAAAAGCCTAAAACTACCTATGTAACCCAAGCAGAGAAGTAAGTTCCTGACCACAAACCAATGAAGGACAGGCTTACACTTTTATTGTGCTCTAATGCAAGTGGGGATTGCAAGATTAAGCCTACTTTAGTCTATCACTGAAAATCCGCATGTATTTAAGCACAATAATGTGTTGAAGGCAAGACTCTCAGTAATGTGGAGGCCAAATAGCAAGGCTTGGGTAACATTTATCCTATTCATAGAATGGTTGACTGAAGTTTGTATCAGCTGTCAAAAAATATCTCGAGTAAAAAGATATGCCCCTTAAGTGTCTTCTGATAATGAACAATGCTCCTGTCCATCCTCCAGGTTTGGAAGAAGACGTTGCAGTATAATACGACTTAATAAAAGTCAAATGTTTGCCTCCCAACACCACTCCTCTCCTCCAGCCCATGGACCAGCAAGTCATATCTGATTTTAAGAAGCTGTATTCGAAGGGTCTTCCAGGTGTCTTCAGGTCACCAACGACACGGATCTGACCCTCTGTGAAATCTGGAAAGACCACTTCAATACCCACCACAGCATAGGCCTCATTGACAAGGCATGGATGGATGTCTCTTACCGCATGTTGCAGTCCACCTGTAGGAAACTTTGGCCAGGTTGTGTGGCTGATAAAGACTTCAAGGGTTTCAAGGAGGAGACAGCTGTTAATATAGTGAACGAGATTGTGGCCACAGGCAATAGTATGGGCTTGGAGGTCAATGAGGAGGATGTGGAGGAGCTGGTGGAGGATCACTAACACGAATTCACCACCGAAGAATTGATCGAGTTGCATCGTGAACAGGTGAAGACTATCCAAGAGAAGCAATCAGTGGAGGATGGGAATGAGAGGATAAAGGTTTCAAGTGAAAAGTCTAAAGAAATTTTTAGTAAGGAGAGGGATGTGGAGGCTTTCAATGACTCATCATCCGGACAAAACTGTGAGCAACAGAGCAGAGAACATTTTAAATTACAATGTGATGTCTCATTTTAGAAAAATCTGTCAGCAAAGAAATAGACAAATTTCTCTGGACTGTGTGGTTGTGCCAATACCAGCCAGAGAACCAGCTTCCAAGAGAGAACATCCATGTTGAGAGAAAACACCAGAAATACAACTGCACCTGAACAGTTGCCCAACATTTTTATGGAAGGGGACTCTCCTTTGAAGGAGTAGTCCTCCTCCTCCTCCTCCTCCTCCTCCACCATCATCCACGTGTGCCAGCAACAATCAACCACAAAGATAAGTACAGTACTGTGTCATGTTTTAATTTAGTATTTGAGGTAATTTTCCTATTATAGGTGTATTTATACATTTTTATAATATATAAACCCCAAAAAATTAAAAAGGTATATTTCTGGGACTGAGGAACGGATTGATTGGATTTATATTAACCTTATTGGAAAACAATTTTTCGAATTGCGAACATTTTGACTAAAAAACAGGGTTAATGAATGGATTAAGTTCGTAACTAGAGGTAGCACTGTATACGAATACTATACTTAAATATCAATAGTCTAATTTGATTCAAATTCATGCGGATTCTTATTTTAAGATTTGTCTTTAATACACTTAACAACAAAACGGGAGGGTTCAAAAGCTGATTCTTTAATTTTCTATAATCAAAATCCACGCTTTCCCTAAGTAGTTAAGTCACTTACCACAAGTACTCTCATACTGAAGGGTAATTGGACTACCATTCAAGTTTACACTTTCACACGAAGCTACTTCCAGGAGACAGATGCTGTTGTATGTGTTGCCATCAGAGCCACAAACGGGAATGAAAATTTTTGTACACTGTTTATCACAAGATGAGGAAACACCAACAGGTAATGCTGGTACTAGTGCTTCTCCCTTAACATCCACTGACTCTGTTAAGGGTTTATCGGACATAACGTCTCCTGAAAGATAAGAATGTGAATCATGTGCAAACAACAACATTCATGCAGTACACATAATGCTTGCATATATATAATTTTATAATATTAAAGTCTACGTTTTCCCTAATAGTTAAGTCACTTACCACAAGTGCCCTCATACTGAAGGGTAATTGGACTACCATTCAAGTTCTCACTTTCACATGAAGCTACTTCCAGGAGACAGATGCTGTTGTATGTGTTGCCATCAGAGCCACAAACGGGAATAAAAATTTTTGTACACTGTTTATCACAAGATGCTGAAGCACCAGTGGGTAATGCTGGTACTAGTGCTTCTCCCTTAGCATCTACGGGCTCTGTTAAGGGTTTATCGGAAATAGGGTCTCCTGAAAGGATAAGAGAGTAAATCAAGTGCTAACAACAGCATTCATGTAGTGCACATCTCGCTTGAATATATGAAATTTTTATTACAATGTAATTGTAACTTTCAAGGAGATACCTCCTTATATATACATTACTCTGTTTGTTATCACAATTCGCTACACTGATATACTCAATTGGTATAATATTTTAGAGGTAATTCTGAACAATCCTTATTTGCTTTAGCATACCCAGCAGTTCTATTTTGAATATTTTTGGACTAGACTATATCTTCAGTTGAATGTAGTATCAATTAATGTAGGAATGATTACCAGGATCACATTATACAACACACATTCTATACATCATAATGGAAAGTTTTTTTTTTTTGGGGGGGGGCATATTTAAGGTAAATAAGCTTTCAGATACCATTACTAGCAAATCTTCTCAATCTTTTCTAATAAATTATCAGTTATTAAAGTATCAGCATATTAGATAAAAATAATAATAAAGCCAAATTTAATATGACTGGCTTCTTATTTTAATATACGTAATACTGTTCACTGTTAATTGACAATGAAAGTGGAGGGCTAAAGAGTTGATGTACTCATATTCTCTACATAATCCAAGTCTCTGATCTCCCTAAGTGGTTAAGTCACTTACCACAAGTACCCTCAGATTGAAGAGTAATTGGACTACCATTCAGGCTCACACTTTCACACGAAGCTACTTCTAGAACACAGATGCTGTTGTATGTGTTGCCATCAGAGCCACAAACAGGAATGAAGATTTTTGTACACCGTTTATCACAAGATGCCGAGGTACCAATGGGTAATGTTGGTGCTAGAGCTTCTCCCTTAACATCCACAGACTCTGTTAGGGGTTCATCGGACAAAGAGTCTCCTGAAAGAATAATAATGTGATTCAAGTGCTACCAACAACATTCAAGTGGTACTCATAACGCTTAAATATGTCAAATTTTCATTACAATGTAACTGTTACTTTCAAGGTGATACATCCTTGAATAAGATAAGTGTAATACATTACTGTGTATCTTGCTATCAAAATTCGTGGCCATGATTACTAAACTCTTCAAGCTTGGCTCACCACAAATTCCTTCAAAGGCAACAGCAATATTCTGTCCATCGGCTCTTCCTTTACAAGCAGCTACATATAAAGCACATTTGTTGCTGTATGTGACACCATCGGTACCACATACAGGTTGATAAATTTTTAGGCACGCTTCCGGGCATTCAGAACTCCCACTGAGGTTTTCATCTGGAGTTGTATATGAGCCTAAAGAGGCGAATGATGGAGGGAATGGTACAACACCACCTTCAGGAGCTGCTTGGAAGTCGGGAGAATCAGACGGGAAAGGAATGACGACTGGTGCACGCGTAGGAGTAGGGACAGAAAGGGAAGGGGCGGATGGGGAGGGGGGAAGTGGTGTAAATTCTGGAGGACTGTCCGAAGATACTGTAGGTACTGAGGGATGAATATAAAGAAAGCTAAATTAGTGCCCTCCTTTTATTATTTTCATAATCATGAATTGTCATTATTACTTACAGAAATGAACTTGTCAGGAGATAAAATAATGTAATATGTGTTAGGGAAGAGAGCAGATGCTTGGCAAAGACGTTGCACTTTTTCATGAAACATTCGACTATACAGTGACGATAATCTCATAGGTAAATGCTGCAGTGAAAGACAGGTAATGAAAGATGAAATCAATATACACTTTTAAAACAGTAAACACGACATTGTTAATGCAGGTACTGTACATGCAATCAGTCTATGGAAGGAGTGAAAGAAGAATTATTCTATGTAATTTTACTCTTTTTTTTTCTTTTTAGTTTTTTCAAAGACAGTATTATTATGGCACTACAAATACCAGAAGGAAGAGAAGAAGGGTAATGAAGCTACAAATGATATTAAAATAAAAGCTGTCATATGCATGCATGCAAACATACACTCTTTCTAGCAACACACGTTCTTTTTAGCTTAAAACATGCATATATATATATATATATATATATATATATATATATATATATATATATATATATATATATATATATATATATATATATATATATATATATATATATATATATATATATATATATATATATATATATATATATATATATATATATATATATATATATATATATATATATATATATATATATATAGAGAGAGAGAGAGAGAGAGAGAGAGAGGAGAGAGAGAGAGAGAGAGAGCAGGAGTCGGAAAGATATATGGTAAAGATTTTTTGTTTTAATTATGAGAATGAATGTTAGTTAAACACATGTTGCAAAAATACGCATATCGAAAAATTATATATATATATATATATATATATATATATATATATATATATATATATATATATATATATATATATATATATATATATATATATATATATATATAAACTTGACAGACATCTTGTTAGTACGAACGTCCATACTAGAGCTCAAAAGCGTATTATTACAACTTAGCGCCGTTGTCTTATCAAGAAAGTAGCTGACATTTTAAATCCTGTGTAAAATTTATGCTTGGAGGGATGCTGACAGAAAAATAAAAGGTATTAATGGGTCATGGATAGCAATCTTGGAGGAACTAAACTCGTTGATGTCACTGGTTCACCTTTTTCAACACGCCAAGCATCGCTGTTTGATACTTTCAAAGGAACTTTTGTAGCTATTATTTTATATACATAAGTATGAGGTAGCTAGTACAAGTCTGATTTCACAATGTATTATTATTACTCCATTTGCCACCCGTTCACGGTGAATATTTGCAACTATTAAGTATTTTTACATCTGCAATATTTCCTTGTCCCTGCATGACTCATACCACCCACAAGTAACAAAATCATCAGCAACATAGATGTGATTATCATATGGATAATTTCATCTTTTATTCCAAAATAATTGCAATACTCTAAACTTAAACCTTAAGTATGTCGTCACAATTTTATAACAAAAGTTACTCTACGTACACAAACTATCAACTAGCTATATTAAGATATAGTTGTGGGGAATATGAATCTGTGACTAAGCAGAAAAAAAAGAATATTTACAACGACGACTGACATGCAGCATTTTATACAAGAACATTAACTCCATAGTTGCTAAACCAGACTGCGAAAGTTCCTGTTTAAAGCAAGTGTAGTTTCAGGGTACAAAGAAGGCTTGAATATATTCTGAGCCTTAGATTTAACTTTTTTAACTATCGATAGGTTTGTTGGTCAGTATCATATACTGTGTATAATTTATTTAATGCTCTATACAGTGGCTATAAAATCTGAATATATAATTGGAATATGGCAATACAATTTTATATTCGTGGCACGTAATAGGCTTGAAACTGAGATTTACCTTCGACAAGACACATGCACTGTTTGAGACTCAAATACAACCTTGTGAGAAATTAAAAAATGCATCGGTAAAGAGAACCAAGCGGTAAATAGTTGAATCTTGCATCACGAACTGGGTATCTAAGTCAGAGAGCAACAAAAGAGGTCGACTAAAGAAAGAGATTATTCCGCAGTCTCAAGGTCACCCGGTCTTCAGCTTCAGCACGTTTCTTTGGGATCTACGTGGGTCACTTTCTAAAGGTTCACTGCATTATCGGATTTAAAAACAAAAATAAATAAAGCTTCACGGGTGAAGAGTTAAGCAGAGATAATCCATCAAAGCAAACGAGTTTTAAAACCTACGATGCGAGTTTGTGAAGTATTCCTTAGTCAGTTGCTTACAAATCTGTGTTCCTTGAAAGGATCTCTTGACTATCAGTGTAAGCATGCAAAAAAGAACAAAAATAAGCAATGGAATAGAATCCATCTGGTAAAAATGTGACAAACGATATTGTACGTCATAAGCATAGGATATAAAATATTGTTAAAGAAGAAAACCAAGACTGTTTTGCCAAATGTCTGTTTTGTTCTTAAGGCAGGAAATTGATCAAATCATTAATATTATATTCTTTGAAAAACAGCTACTTTGAACCCTAAAACAAGTAGTAATTAAGATTTTAACTGTATGTAAGTCCTCTTATGATGCAACAAGTGAAGACGTAATCTTTTCACTGAACAAGTCCAGTCACAAATATGCATACTTACATATTTATATATTGTACAAGTGTCGTATAACCTATTCTTATCAACAGTAACAACAGTATTTAAAATTTCCCTGTGTATGTTAATTTCAATATTTACACTGAAATAAACTGCAATTGTATAATACATGGGTCATAATCATCAGTGGCGGTTCGAAGCTAAAATTAGTGGAAGTGCTGCTTCAGAAATTTTAGCCATTGTTTTAATAGCGTAAAACGAAAGAAACACATCAAAAGAAAATTTATACATTAAGCTCATTAAGGATTATATATTGTACAAGTATAGAGAAAATAAGGGGTGCTGCAGTTCCGCAGTGCCTATACACGAGCCGTCACTGATAATCATGCACTAATGTTAGACACTAAGGTATTACAGTAAGCTTATAAAACCCACCACATGGCCCATCGCCCTCAAAAACAAGATTAGAATTCTTGCACGCTGCAATGGAGAATGTACAGTTGTTGGTGTAAGTAATCCCATCACTGCCACACACCGGTGAGTAATCAAATGGACAAAATTCTGTACAAGAAGTCCTCGGTAAGACGCCCTCTTCCATTATACCTGAAATGCTGTCTGTTTGCGAAGATGAAGAGGTTTCTTGCTGGCCAGAAGTACCGGAAGCCGATTTAGGGATCTCAAAGGCTGGGAAAGATGTAGATAAAGTTGGGCCTGCTGCTGGTACAGATATAGCAGGTTGACCCACTGGAATCAACAAAAACTTACCTATAATTATTTCTGTGCTCTTCCAACATTCAATTTTGGGTCGTAATATTTTGTATTTCTTAAATAAGGCTAAAATACTTATACAATGTATGAAAAAAGAACCAAGATTAGCTGATAGATGAGTTAAAATGGGAAGCAATACGTGAGTGATGAAGAACCTAAACCATCAAGTATGAAAACTAATGTCATACAATGATCGAAATCCCCCTTAGAAAAGGAATGATCGAGTCAAAGCACACACCATTCATCAGAACACCTTTCTTCTTTAACTATGCTTCACTCAATGATTAACACGTCCATTTTTTTTTTCTCATACCCATAGTATCAATATCCTCACATTTCCTCTTTATTGTCCAACAACCAAGACATTTAGAATCCTCCTAAGCGCCTTGACTTGATGCGGGAGGAAAATTCATCCCAGAGAATGTTCAATTCCTTACTTGGTTAGATCTCAACGACCACACAAACTAGATATTCGTATGTCTATATTTTTTCTCAAAGCTAAATTGATTATTTTTTTCAAATTCCATTGCTCAATACCATTTGAAAAAAGGGATAATACAAGGCTATAATATATTTTACATAGAAATTTATTGCGTCCATTAAGAGTGACATCAATGGAATGAAGTGCAACATACCCTGGATGTAAAACTGAACAGCAAAGCATCGCAATGACCTTTTACGTATGATACCACCATCTACATCATATTATTTTAGTCCAGTAAAATTACTCATTCATCTTCTACAGCACACATAGAAATTACAAGAGGAATAATCCTCGAATCAACACTCCCTACATCCTGCAAATCTACTGTACACAGAACCCTTAAGTAAAGATTTCGTTTCCATTTGACCATGGTGATAATTCCAGTTAACTTAAATCCTATATCAAGCTTTCGAGCTTCCTTTACCATGCATGTAGTAGGATGGCCCATGGCACCATCCGCCCGTTGCGGTACCACAGATGAAGGTCTTTTGGATTTAAATAGGACTGTCCAGGACAGTTTGATAAGTCTTCCTTCTGTTACTGTTATTTATATATGCCTACATCTCTACCGAATATTCTTGAATATTCGTTACACATCTCTTATCATCCCTTCACATCTGACAAGTCACAACACTTTCCATATCTGTCCCTATTAGTGTTCTTCGTGCCCAGGCCAAATGAGTTTTTTTTTTCCTCCGTCCTGGTGTCACAATCATAAAAAACTAGATACATCTTAAGTGTTATTCTCATATAATACAACAATGAAACTTACCTTCAATTAGAGTACTCTCGCGGGCTGGCGGTAGGTAGGAAAGCCCAGGTACTGCAACATTTGCAACACTACAGTGCGTCTGGAAAATCACAACCACCAAAACTCCAAGAGACGATATTGGAATGTATTGTAACATTTTCTAATGTTGATTGCTGAAATAAATAATAAAAAATTATAATCAGCATCATTAAAGTCAGTAACGATACAAAAAATAATAATTGATAAGCGACTGATAAATGATATTCGTATCATCAATTTACTGGAGGTACACATTACGCAATATATTACTTACACCCAACTCTCAGTTGTCTTAGTGTTAAGTTACGCTTTACTAATGGTGGTATTGCCTGTGGATTTAGTATGCTAGTCGAGGTTAGTACTATAGCCCAGACACAAACACAACGTTGTGGTTCCGGTCCTGTTCTCTCACCTGTCCATTTCCACCCTTGACAATGTTACCTGATCCACCCACCAGTAACATTATAGACAGGAAGATCATTCATTCTATATACTGTAGTTATGGCTTTTGTTCTTTTACATCGCTAATTATTTGGTTATTATAACGGAGTAACCCTGAACATGAGGATGTCCTTGCTTTCAGTTTTTAATATATAGCATGCATTTGTAGACATGAATATATAATGCAGGTTTATTTACACACATACAAATATAGGAGAACGTATGCACGCACACACACACACACACACACACACACACACACACACACACACACACACACACACACACACACACACACATATATATATATAAATATATATATATATATATATATATATATATATATATATATATATATATATATATATATATATATATATATATATATATATATATATATATATATATATATAACATCTTCGCTTCTTTTTGTGTTTTATTTCTGGGCTTTTTTTTTTGCTTCATATTGTGCTGTGATATAAAAGTTTATTTTGCATATATATATATATATATATATATATATATATATATATATATATATATATATATATATATATATATATATATATATATATATATATATATATATAGATATATATATATATATATATATATATATATATATATATATATATATATATATATATATATTATATATATATATATATATATATATATATATATTTATATATATATATATACACACACACACAAGAAAAGTACCAGCTTCAAGACAAGGCAGAAATAAAAGTATGATAAACAATAAAAAAAAAGACATGCTAAAGAATACTCAAATTAATGAAGACCTAATAATGATGAAAAACAAAGCAATGAGAAACAAAGATGGCAAATGTTGTGACTTGTCAGATGTGAAAGAAGAAAAGAGATGTGTAACGAATATTCGGTGTAGCTGTAGGCATAGGAAAAGGAGGGAAACTGGAGGAAGACTCAACATCGAGCTGTCCAGGCCAGTCCTATTATATCCAGAAGGCCTTCAGATTTAAAATCGTAATATATTCTGAAATATGGGAAGGGGTGGACTATTCTCTGCTATAGATTCTAAAGGAAACTCTTCTTTCATTTCTTCACAGATCTCTTCACTTGTCTCTATGTTGTTTCAGTTTGCTCTCTCCAATATTGCAACTTCTTCTTTGGCATTTAATTTCCCTATGGCAAAACTCAGGAAAAGTTTTAGATTTTCTTTAGCTTCCCCTGCAATCTATCTCTCATATGCCCTTTCTACACCTCCTCTCTTATATATAGGTACGAATTTCTTGGTTTTTAAATTTTCTTTGAAGCATTTATAGTTTCCCCTCATATGCCGATTCCAGCGTTTATCTTACCTCTCCTTGCCCTCCTAATTTCGTTACTGAATCATTTTTCTTTGGTATTATTATTTTTTTTTCTTTCTGGTTAATGGTATAGGCTACAACACTTAAAAATCCTCTCATATTTCTCACAAGATTTCGTTCGTCCTCTGACCAGATTTGTTTTGAAAATGGTCCCCCAATACTACAGGGTGTCCACAAAGTCTGGGTACATAGGAAATTTCACTATGCCGACCTATTCAATCGAGTTCACCTGAATTTTGTAAAGCGCATCAAATTATGCATTGAAAATGATGGAAATCATATTGAAAATATTATTTATTAACATTAGATTTAAATAAAATTGTTTTGTTTTAAAAGTATGTGTTAATCTCCTGTGTACCCAGACGAAGTCTGGGTACACAGGAGATTAACACATACTTTTAAAACAAAACAATTTTATTTAAATCTAATGTTAATAAATAATATTTTCAATATGATTTCCATCATTTTCAATGCATAATTTGATGCGCTTTACAAAATTCAGGTGAACTCGATTGAATAGGTCGGCATAGTGAAATTTCCTATGTACCCAGACTTTGTGGACACCCTGTAGTATAGATTCTTGCGAAATGAGTGTTAATTAATTCTTCTTTGTTTCCCCCTCGGTATGCCGTCTCTCAGGAAAAATATCTTCGACGAAGTGCTCATGAATAAAATGCAGTGGTCACTTTTTCCAATATGTGATTCATACTAAATTTTACTGAGAGCAAAAACGATTTATGCCAAAACTCTAACAATAAGCCACGTGGTTCCAATACATGTAGTTACAATTTCTTCGTAAACAAGACAGGAATTCTGCACAAAAGAGAATTCCATTATAAAGATACTTCAGTATTATCTTACACTTGGATCAGCGAGGTTCAACACACTAGGTCTGGTCCTACTTGGATGGGTGTCCACCGGGAAACACCAGATGTTGTTGGCATATAAGGGGACCGCCGCAGTAGTGAAGTGCTCGATTTCGGGAGGTGCCGGACCCATTTTCATCCCCACAGAGGGGCGTTAGGAAGGGCATCCTGCTTTAATTCCACGGTCTCTATCCGTGTCCACTCCCCAATGGAGACTTACAATGGCGTGTCAAAAATTATTATTATTATTATTATTATTATTATTATTATTATTATTATTATTATTATTATTATTATTATTATTATTATTATTATTATTATTATTATTATTATTATTATTATCATTATTATTATTATTATTTGCAAGTAAAGCGGATACATAAAGGTTTATGACGTCATATTTTAGAACATCCTTTTCAGATACGGAGATTCCCAAGAACCACCCAATATCTCACTAGCCCACATCAAAACACCCCTGCCTCCCACATCCCTGACTCACCCCCTCAGAAGGCATTACCACTCCATGTGCTACCACCCGCTCTAAGATCACTAAGGTCCCCCAAGTGTGGATGAGGAATTTCCTATATCTTTGATATAAGTAAGGCATATATATATATATATATATATATATATATATATATATATATATATATATATATATATATATATATATATATATATATACATTTGAAACTGGTACAGTAGAACATATTAGATATAATTAACAGATAAATATGAGATAAAGGGAAATATATATATATATACATATATATATATATATATATATATATATATATATATATATATATATATATATATATATATATATATATATATATATATATATAGATATATATATATATATATATATATATATATATATATATATATATATATATTTATATATATATATATATATATATATATATATATATATATATATATATATATATATATAATATATATATATATATATATATAATTCAACAGTATATAGGTTTGCTTCAAGCATTTGAAGCAAACCGCGGATTTTAAGAAAAGTATGTAAAATAATAAAATAGCAAATGCCGTGTGGGCAAATATATAGTATATATCAAAGCGCTATATGTGTGTGTAACATGTAATATATTAACTCATGAATTCATGTTAATACAGAACTAAATTCTATCACCTCTTACGAGAATAATAATCAACCACTTACAATTTAAAGGAACTTCGTTTTAACAACCACGAATAAATTATCGACAACAAGTCGCGCATATTGAGGAAATCTGTGGTTCGACTAACAGACCATAACCTTCGTGCCCTCTTGATCCCGACTTGCTGGTAAAGATACAAAATCGGCACGAAGAAGCTTAAGATCTGTCTGTCAAGGTCACTCAATAATAGCCTGTGACCTTCAAAGGGGTAAGCATCACTTCAACAGGAGAGGAGAAGAAAGCGATGCTTGATTTCGTCGAGGAAGAAGCTTGATTCCATATGTTCACTTACTCCTGAAGAGATAGAACTTGACTTTCTGGGAATATGCTGCGAGGTGGAGCGAAAGGTTGCTAACTGGTACTATGGAATTGGCAGTTCTTTCATGCAATGAAGCCCCTCCGCTAGTACTCTCTCTCTCTCTCTCTCTCTCTCTCTCTCTCTCTCTCTCTCTCTCTCTCTCTCTCTCTCTCTCTCTCTCTCTCTCTCTCTTCTTTTGCCTCATTGGAACATTTCAGCCACGTCTCCTCTACCCGGTACAATTTCACTCTTTTTTTTAACCAATATTACAAAAACCTGGCTTTTTTAAGCTCTCTTTAGCAGTTTTAGTGAAATAAGAACTAAAAATTACCGGTGCACTGCACACCCCTTTCGGATAAAATTTGGGTGGCTGCGGACCGAAAACAAGATCGCCTATGCAATTTACGTTTTTGTATACAAAATCTTGAACCATCACCATCCTAACTGGCTATTTAATTTCAAAGCAGTCAGGGATATATGGGGAACCAACGCAGGACAAAGTAGTGAGCTCTTTATTCAGAGAACAAACACAGATGCAGGTTCAAAGATGATTACTATTAAAGGGCCAACGCCCTGGAACAATATACCAGAACATCTTAAAAATTCTTCCTCCTTCACAGCTTTCAAAGGCAAACTATATTGTTTTCTTTTGGACAAATAGCTACTTCTCACACACTAATCAAACTAAATGATTTAATACAATTTCCCTTAACACTAACTATTCTATATGTAAACTGATATCGCCTTCTTTGCTCTTTAAGTTAAGAACTAATTATTATCATTATAAGGAGTCCAAATATGGTGAAGATGCCGATAATAACGATCCTGTATCGAGTGTTATTATTACTACTTAATTTTTAACGTTACTGTTGCCATTTTTATTATGATTATTGTTATTATATCTTTTAACCGTAGTTACTGTATTTTTTTCTCTCTCTCTGCAAGCTTTCTCTTTTTGCTTTGTATAACTGTTATATCTTGGGTGTACTACTGTACTATACATCTACACATGTATGCCATTTCAGGTATCTTATGCGAAATTTATTGCTAATGCTTTACTTTTGTATCATTATTATCTCTGTATTACCATAATTAATTTTAGTATTACTACTACTACTACTACTACTACTACTACTTATTATTATTATTATTATTATTATTATTATTATTATTATTATTATTATTATTATTATTATTATTATTATTATTATTATTATTGTAGTCACCGTGGTTCAACCGGTAGCGTCCGCAACTCTGATGCGTCAGGTCGAGGATTCGCGCCCAGTCACGGTCTGAGGTTTAAAACCGGAACAACAAACATTATTATTATTATCATTATTATTATCATCAACGTCATTATTATTATTATTATTATTATTATTATTATTATTATTATTATTATTATTATTATCATTATTATTATTATTATTATTATTATTATTATTATTATTATTATTATTATTATTATTATTATTATTAGCTGTTCACTTATTAGCTATATTTCTGTTCACTGTAATAGTATGTATTACCCTCTTATTTATTCTATTGCATGTCTACTTATAAGTGTATTCTTAGTTTTGTAAAAGCATGACCATTGTAAAAAACTGGAAATAAATATTTGTTTGTTTGATTGTTTTGTTTGTTCTTCACCTATGAAATACAGTATCTTTGCTTTAAGGCCTGATTTCTTAAACAGTGTAAACCTAGGATACCATAAAGTTAGTTAGCTAGACACACGCAAATGGATTTCACAAACTCATCGAACGCGGTTTTGTGTATGGCTAGGATCCCATATCCTCTTCCTGTTTTAACCTTTGTCCTTTCCAAACCTTTGAGTCATTCTTCACTGACCACTTAAACATCTTACAACTTATACTCTAATTTCAGCCCAATAAAACGGCTAACAAGAAACAAGGCCAGCTAGTGATTTCTCTCGACCTATTTACATTAAGTAGGAATTTTGGAGTCCAGTGTCATTGCCCTTGATATTTTAAAGCATCTAATATGGCCAAAGGCCTTGGTGGCTAAGCGGACATCCTTTGGCTTTACAAGATCTTGGTCTGGTTTAATGTCAACACCTTTCCTGTCTTTATGTATTACCCAGGTAGTAGATGATAACGTTCTATTTCCCACTCAAGCAACGCCTTTGTGAACGACAATCCTCTATCTTTTTTTTTTTTACTTTCTCTCTTTCGTCTAGTTATCGGTGATCTAAAAGTTTCAAAGGATTATTTACATCATTAACTCGGAAACTGGATGACACTTTAAGATCGCCAACCCCTAATCAGCTCTCATACCAAATCCTCAATTTTTAGTAGTTTACCAAATTCCAACTCCCATTCTGCATTTTGTAATAACTCCGCCTTCCAGCGATGAGTTTGATAAAATCTTAAACTGCAAACCTTTCAAGATTTTTTTTTTTTAGTTATGAAACACTCGAAAAGAGCAACGTACCAGCATATTTATTTCTCTTTTCTTCTGACATTTTAACTATACAGCACGAGTAGTCCTACCCTCCAAGAATCACATCCAAGATCAACTATTAATACATCATCAAAATACAGGCTCACACGATATCACTCTTATACATTATATTTATAGCACTGAAGTAAGCATCTGTGGCAAAAAAAGAAAAAGGGAATCTCGATCTCCCGCTATTTGTGTAATTACGAAGCAGTAATAGTACGACCTTACAATTGTTAGTAATTTGGAACTTTAGAAAGCACTTTGTCATAATGCAAGAAAAGCTATTATTACATAGCAGCTGTTGCCTTTTGAAATACGAATTTCATAATGAAGAACGTGGTTATGTAACAACATATCGGATGGTACAGCAAAAGCCTATTTTGAAATGCTGCCGCCCTTTGAAGTAATGCATAGTCCGCATTACTCGTATACTCAAATCACTCCATATTCAGAAACTCTGCACCAAAAACACAGATTTGGAGTGAGGATGATCAAGGATGGACGCGTGCGAGTGACATGTGGTTATAAATCTTCTTTTGTGATTACTTGCATTATATTTATGTGAACTAATTGAATGAATTATGACTAATATAAAGTATTTAACGCCGGAATAACAGGTGAGTTATGGAAATAACAAGGTAAGACTGAATAACAGCTATATTTTTGTTTGAACTCGTGTTCATAAAACGATGATGACTGTACCAATATGAACAAACCGTGTTGTTGAGAACGGGGAAGAGAATGTCAAGAATCTTGCGTAGCAAGAAACGGTAATTTTTTACAATTGCTCCCGTCTCAATTTGTAGGCGAAAATTGCATCTTCCTGTGGTTTCTGATGTGTTTTGAATGAATATGACCTTGTAAACAGTCTGAAAATATATGCTACCCAAACTTAATAAATTGTGATTTACGAGTTTTTATGGTTTTATTAGTTTTAAATTAATGTAACCAGAAAACGAGTAAATTACTATATTTAGATTAGGTTAGAAGAGGTTAGGATAAATTAGGCTAGAATATACTTCCCCACGGTGTTCAATGTCATATTCATTCAAAACTCACCAGAAAGCATTGGAAAAATATCATTTTTACTTCCAAATTGAGCCGAGCGAAATTGTAAAAATTTACCGAAGGTTTGGTGTAGTCAAATATGTATTACGTTCAACAGAATAGGCCTACACTACGAGTCTGCATAGAGTCTATACTGACTCGTAGTGTAGGATCTATATGTCATAGAGTATCGCAAGTAGCATGGCATTCAGAGGGAATACAATATAATATTTCTGGAGAGGTACTGTAACAAAATGGGAATATGAGGAGATATATTAAGGGTGCAAGCTAACGGTAGCCCCATTAACTGGGAATGCCTTATTTGTAATTTCTGCTATTTTTAGTTTTACTATGTCATTATATCATTCAACATGATCACCGCGTTTCATGTATATGAATTTAGCCATGACTCTATAGTCTTAAATACTTTGTTTTGCAACTTCACCAATATAATCAATACCCGGTTTATGGAAATACGGTGACTTAGTTTGGGATTTTTTTTTTTTTTTTTTTTACACAGGATGGTTAAGGAAGTGGCAAATATATAACAAATATATAATGGCCATCGAAGTTTTATATATCTAATCCAACCAAGTATTTTTTATATAAAATACCTAGGCTATGTGTGAATCATCGTGTATTATCGTACATTCCAGGTCTCTTCTTCTTCCTTCGACCTTATTAATTCCACTGAATAGCAGGGTCGACCGCTCAACTTCCTCCACTTGTTCCTATCCCTTGCATCTCCCTCCAACGTTCCAGGTGTAGCAATGCATATTTTTGAGATTTTACATTAGGTATACATTATCGAGAGGTAGGCTATATTTTACAGGTATTGAAAACAAAACATGTACCAATGAGTTAATGCATCGATATTATATATATATATATATATATATATATATATATATATATATATATATATATATATATATATATATATATATATGTGTGTGTGTGTGTGTGTGTGTGTGTGTGTGTGTGTGTGTGTGTGTGTGTGTGTGTGTGTGTGTGTGTGTGTGTGTGTTGAAATGCATGTTACGTTGGTCCGCGTTATTTTGTTTTTCTATACACAATGTTACAACAGGGTCTGAAATAACGGAAAATGTTTAACCATTATAATCACGTTCATTAGAACACTAAGCAAAAAAAAAAAATAATAATTCTGGGAATAAAAAGACCTAAGGTGTAAGATCAGTCCCTAAAACCTGAGCTCCTCGCAACCTCCTCCAACTTTTGACCAGGTTCAAGGTCAAATCAAGGTTTCGTCAGTTAATATTTTTTTTTTTTTAAGTGATAGAACTGCAAAATCTATATATTAAATAAAGTTTCCGTTAGTTAACAAATGGTCTCATTTTTGTTTCTTTTGCGCAAAAGATCTTTAAAACTTGCATTGTTTAAATGTCATGACCTTGAAAAAAACATGGTTAGATATTACATACTGCTGACTGCATCTAAATTGTCTTATTAATTCTATATATTTTACTGCTAGCACTTATTTTCAAGTTAGTATTCTCTCTCTCTCTCTCTCTCTCTCTCTCTCTCTCTCTCTCTCTCTCTCTCTGTGTGTGTGTGTGTGTGTGTAATTACCTAATTGTCCTTACGGGAAAGAGCCCCATGCTCGTAACTCCCTGTCTCCTGGTCGGTTCCATTTTTGTACTTAGTGATACTGATCATACATGTCCTTAAAGCTAAGGATTGAGTTAGCATTCACTACCTCCTCGCTTAGCGAATTCCAATCATCAACTACTCTCACACTAAAAAAGTACTTCCTTACATCCTGCAAAGAGGTTTTCTTACAAAGCTCCAAAGTATGACCTCTACTTCTAGTGCCAGTCATATCAAAATATCGATCCCTACCCACTCTGTCATAACCATGAAGGAATTTAAAAACCGTTACCACATCCCCCTTCATTCTTCTAACTTCGAGTAACGGTAAGTCTAATTCTCCCAGCCTCTCCTCATAACTGAGCTTGCGTATTTCTGGCACCAGTTTCATGGCATGTCTTTGAACTTTTTCCAGCTTAACTATTGTGCTTTTTCAAGTGTGAATTCCAAAAGGGGGCTGTATATTCAAACTTTAGCCTCAAATAGGTTACATATATATATCTGAACATTTCCTTGTCCATGTCCCTGAAGGCTACCCTTACATTAGCTAAGAAAGCATATGCTGCCCTTACTATGCCATTTGTGTGTGTGTGTGAAAAATAACAAGCTTGTTTAAGTCTATTCCGTTCTGAATAATAATAATAATAATAATAATAATAATAATAATAATAATACATACATACATACATACATACATACATACATGCATACTTATACACGACCCCATGCAGTTTGACTATTGTAATTTTCATTTGTTATAATATAAATTGTTTCTTTTAATGGTATAGAGACTCTATATCAAAACTCGCCATGTTTTGTTTCAGTAATAATAATGATAAATTTTAACAACATTTTCATCGATCATCGAGACTACAGGTACAGGTATTGCAAGTACGCAAAGGTATACGCACAGTGACTATCTAAACTCGACTACTACGCTCTAGTATACCTACGGCTCCCAGCTAATATTTTCTAGATCATTATTTTTTTATTTATTAATTAACCTATATGAACTGTGTGGAGGATTTATCTGGGTACATTTTAGGATATCCCATTTCCACACTAATTAGATTCCTACATGTAAGTTTTTCATATTTACGAGTATGATTTATCATACTTTGTTTAATCTAGCTGTAGCTAACCTAGTCTATGACTGATCTATCATTATGTATCCTACCTCAGTGAATTAGCCAATAAAAAACCTCGACTAAAATGTGTAATTTCTTAAACTTTTTTTTTCTATATTAAAAGCATCATAGACTATACATAACTAAATCATATATATTGAATTAGGCTTTCGTATCAAAAAATATAATATTTGCTCTCTACACTGATTTTTACTAGCGTTTATTCCAACCCATGCAAAGTAAGACTGCACGGTCAGTACAATTTGGTCGTGTGTCGATTACCTAAAGTACCCGTACTATGAATGAGGAGCATCTGGAGTTCCTTTCACTTTTCAACTGATCTTAGAAGGCAAGAGGAAACTTTCTACAACCACAAATTCTCACACAAATAGTTATTGAGATGCCGGTTAGTTTCTGAGATTAAATGATATCATAAGATCACTTAGTTATTCTTTTTGTTTTGAAATTCAAAACTCTCTCTCTCTCTCTCTCTCTCTCTCTCTCTCTCTCTCTCTCCTCTCTCTCTCTCTCTCTCTCTCTCTCTTCCTGAAATTATTAATTCAGATACAACCAATTTATTCGCTAGGTTTTATAAAAAAAATTATCAAACATTTTACCTCAGCTATTGTCTTATGATTAAACACATACAGGAACAAACTAATACTCATCAACATGATAAAATATTATGTTGAATCTTCATTTTTATTAAGTATTACTTTAAAATGTTGGTAAATTATATCCAGTTATATTATCCTGTACATGATCACATCTTACTTCCAGTTTCAATTTCAAACTATTGGAGTATGTACGGGTTATACGTATTTTGACCTGCTTTTAAAAGAATTATATGTTGTAGATAGAGCAACACTTTCACTGCCAGCCTGGCTATACTTGACGCATGCTTGACAACTATCACTGTGGTTTACTTGTCCGGTAATTCTCAACACTAACTAATTTTGTCTAATTCTATTAATATTTGCTAAGAAGATTTGCTTATGTCTTCCCATAGGTCTATTTTTAGGCTCATATGTATTTTTCACAACTATTTTTATAACTTTTTGCAAAGGTTTCCTATTTGTCTTCACACTGATCTGCCCGTCGATAAAATTATAAATATCTTTCTAATTTTCTCTTACCTTTGCTCATGAAAAGTGAATACCAAGCGGTACTGTATACTGGTAAGATTACAGTATTAAACAGATACTATCTTATATATATATATATATATATATATATATATATATATATATATATATATATATATATATATATATATATATATATATATATATATATATATATATATATATATAATTGCTCTCACATAGGCTACATGAGAGTATATATATATATATATATATATATATATATATATATATATATATATATATATATATATATATATATATATATATGTATATATATATATATATATATATATATATATATATATATATATATATATATAATATTGCTCTCACATAATAAACATGAGAGAAAAAGAATATATATATATATATATATATATATATATATATATATATATATATATATATATATATATATATATATATAT
>JAXCGZ010013209.1:330000-332500 GCA_037179515.1 Halocaridina rubra
TTTAATTTATGGAAAACCCATTTTAAAGTATAATAGTAACTCGTGAATACTGTGTGGTAATTACTCCATTCCCATTATACATATTCCTCTTTAAACGGCATAAAATATCGTTGTTTTGTCATGGGTGTCAAAATGATTTGATGTACTAATGACATCCTATCGTTTGATATTATCTTGATCTCTCCTGTGGTGATGCAGCGTGGGTAGGACCGTGTCCAAGGTGTTCCTGTTTTTATCCCACTTCATACGCTGGCCATGAGTAAGTCTTCTTTTGAATTTATTGGCCTTTTGTATACTGCACGTGGAGTGAGCAGGTGGAATTATTGTTCTATAAAGTCATGAAATTATGATGTGTGTTTTTTTAAGACTATCCCTTATTACTGTCCCTGACCCTCAACCAATTTCCCTTGTCTTTGTTACTTTCCTTTTGTAGGTCACCCTTAATTTCCTGTTTATCGGGGTATGAGTGTTATCATATCCAAAATTTCTCAAAGCTCTGGAATTGGTGATATAATTTTGAACATTCTCTCTCTTTCTTCGAATGCCTCCCTCTTATTTAACCACAAGTGTACTCAAGCCCACATATGTAACATGTGGAGGAATTCCCTACATATTTCATATGAATGAGGTGGTTTTCATTGAATGAGGTTTTGGTCTGCCCCAAAATTAACTCCGGTCCGTGGACCCCTCAAGGTAACACAAAAAACTAATTTCGGTTAATATGAAGTTCAAGGTTGAGTAGCAAACTCGTTTTCAGAAAGACTAAAGTTCAAGTTCTCATTATTTCAATAATTTATTCCCAATGTTTGTTGCCGCCGGAAAATGGACATATATATATATATATATATATATATAATATATATATATATATATATATATATATATATATATATATATATATATATATATATATATATATATATATACCACTAAATTGGTGCCAAAAATACGCCATCTCATTTACGAGGAGAGGCTGAGGGAATTAGACTTCCCATCACTTGAAACTAGCAGAATGGGAGGATATAATTTTAATATGGTTGACTCTAAAACTAGACGTCATAGTTTGAATCTTCGTAAGAACACTTCTTTGCAAAATGTAAAGAAGTACTTTTTCAGTGTAAGAATAGTTGATGACTGGCATTCACTAAGCGAGGAAGTAACTAATACTAACTCAACTCATAGTTTTAAAGACAATATGATAAGTATCACTGAATACAAAGATGGAACCTACCACGAGGCGGGGAGTTACGAGCATAGGGTTCTTTCCAGTAAGCACAATTAGGTAATAAAAATACCACACACACACACACATATATATATTATATATATATATATATATATATATATATATATATATATATATATATATATATATATATATATATATATATATATATATTCGTGGGTCCATGTTTCTTCAACAGATTACAATCGATTAGTCCTTTCACGTATTCCTTATAAGAGGGGGAGAGAGAGATTATTAAACTCTCTCTCTCTCTCTCTCTCTCTCTCTCTCTCTCTCTCTCTCTCTCTCTCTCTCTCTCTCTCTCTCTCTCTCTCTCTCTCTCTCTCTCTCTCTCTCTCTCTCTCTCTCTTCCCGTCTCGACTGCAATAACTTTCATCACAGGCAATTATAGTCTGCATGGCCTTTGGCGATTTGATTAAGCAATGTTGCAATCCGATTATTAGACATACAGTGTGTTACCTGTTTCATAACAACAACGACAACAGTTACAACACCCTGAATTGTTGTTGTTATTATTATTATTATTATTATTATTATTATTATTATTATTATTATTATTGTTTTTATTATTTTAATTATTATTATTATTAATAATAATAATAATAATAATAATAATAATAATAATAATAATTAATAATTAATGATAATAATAATAATAATAAAAAATAATAATAATAATGATAGGAGCAGTAGTAGTGACTGTAGTAATAGATAGTGCTTGTTTCATTATAAGAGGTGAAAGCTCTCCAATTGATGTCATTAACATGCTTAATCCTAATCTATCTAACCTTGGAAGCCCCATAATAGATAAAATCCCTGGAAAATTGGCAGGTTTATAGACCCATAACAATAATTCCAATACACTGCATTGATATCAACAGGATAATTCCTGCAAATGCTAAATACTACTACTACTACTATTACTACCACTACTACTACTACTACTACTACTACTACTACTACTACTACTACTAATAATAATAATAATAATAATAATAATAATAAAAAAAATAATAATAATAATAGTAATAATAATGATGATTATAATTGATAGTCTATGGATCTGTTTCTCATAAGGATCTTAATTCCCCTTGTAAGGGGGTGGCTGAGACAAAACCCACAATCATCTAATTATATTTTACTCATTGCTAATACTTCTCTCTGTCTTCTCAGACATGCTCTCTCTCTCTCTCTCTCTCTCTCTCTCTCTCTCTCTCTCTCTCTCTCTCTCTCTCTCTCTCTCTCTCTCTCTCT
>JAXCGZ010013209.1:340000-345000 GCA_037179515.1 Halocaridina rubra
TACATTTTGAAGTATTGAATTTCATCAGCCACTTTTCTGACCACTCATGCAGACTATTTAGATCCTCCTGAAGTTCTCTACCATTGTTCTCGTTTTTTACTTTCTTCACAATCTTTGCATCATCTGCAAACATATTCATGAATGAATTTACAGACTCTGGTAGGTCATTTACATATACAAGGAACAAAAGTGGCCCTAAAACTGAACCCTGTGGAACTCCACTACTAACTCTTCTCCATTCAGACACTGAGTGTCTTACTCTAACCCTCTGTTCCCTTCCTTCTAAGTAAGTTTTTATCCATTCCAAAACATTTCCACCTATTCTAGCCATTGATTGCAGCTTCCTAATAAGTCTCCCATGCGGAACAGTGTCAAACGCTTTCTGGAAGTCTAGGAATATGCAATCTGCCCAGCCCTCTCTTTCCTGTAAGATTTGGCTTACCTCATCATAAAATTCTAATAAGTTTGTTACTGTTGATCTACCTTCTCTGAAGCCATGTTGCCTCACTGACAAAAAGTTGAAGGATTCCAAGTGAAGAGAGATATGTTTCCTTAGTAGTTTCTCCATAACTTTGCAAACTATGCTGGTCAAGGAAACTGGTCTATAGTTCAGAGCCGTATCCCTCCTTCCCTTTTTGAAGATAGGTATCACATTTGCTTGTTTCCAGCATCTTGGAATCTCCCCCAACTCCAGTGACTCCTTAAATATGATACTTAGTGCCACTGATATTGTGTTTGCGCATTTTTTAAGCACATGAGGGGATATGTCATCAGGACCTGTAGCTTTATGAACATCTAAATCCATCAGCGCTTTGCATACCTCTGTGGCTGTAAGGTTGATGTTCTCTAATACCGGCCCTTGAGCTTCTATCACTTCAATCTGAGGGGGTGGGGGTATTTTCTACTGTAAATACTGACTGAAACTCCTTGTTCAATTCTTTGCAGATCTCTTCATCCGTCTCAGTGATGCTTCCATCCGCTCTCTTTAGCCTTAAAACCTGTTCTTTTACCTTCAGTTTTCCTCTGATAAAGCTGTGGAAAAGCCTGGGATTTTCTTTAGCCTTCCTGGTGATGTCCCTCTCATAGTCTCTCTCTGCCTCTCTCCTTTTACTTAGGTAGTCATTTCTTGCTCTTTTGTAGGTTTGCCAGGCATTTATGTTTTTTCTCCTCCTATACCTTTTCCAGCATTTGTCTCTCCACTCCTTAGCTCTTTTACACCCATTATCGAACCATTTCTCTCTGGCATGAATTACACCTACTTTGGTGACAGGTATGCAGCAATCTACTATCTTCCCATATTTCTCACAAAAGATGTCATACATTTCTTGTACAGATTTGTTGTAAAATAAGGTTCTCCAGTCAATAACTGCAAAAAGCTCATTCATTTTGATGTAATCTCCTTTCGGATAGTTCCTCCTCATGTCCTCAGTGCCTCTACTCTCAGGAAGAATATCTTCAATGATATACTCCATCAACAACACACAGTGGTCACTCTTTCCAATTGGTGGTTCATACTCAATATTTTCAATATCCAACACATTATCTGTGAACACTAGATCAAGTAGTGATGGCTCATCCCCACCCCTGGCCCTTGTTGGTTCCATTACATGTTGGTGTAGGAAATTCCCTTGTACGCAATCTAGGAATCTTGCCCCGAATGAGTCCTCACCACTGTGTGGGTCAAGATTTATCCAATCTATCTCTTTATGATTAAAGTCTCCCATGTGTGTGTGTGCATGTGTGTAAAATTACCTAATTGTTCTCACGGGAACGAGCCCCAAGGTCGTAACTTCCCGACTCCTGATCGGTTCCATTTTGTACCTAGTGATATTTATCATAGTTGTCCTTAAAACTATGTATTGAGTTAGCATTAACTACCTCCTCGCTTAGCGAACTCTAATTACCAACTATTCTTACACTAAAAGAGTACTTCCTTACATCCTGCAATAAAGGTTCCTTCCGAAGCTTCATAGTATGACCTCTAGTTCAAGTGCCAGCCATATCAAAGTATCGATCACTATCCACTGTCATAACCATGAAGGAATTTAAAAACCGTCATCATATCCCCCTCAATCTTCTAGCCTCGAGTGATGGTAAATCTAATTTCCTCAGTCTCTCATCATAACTGTGTAATTACCTAATTGTAATTACCTAATTGTGTTTATTGGAAGGAGCCCCAGGCTCGTAACTTCCCGTCTCCTGATGGGTTCTATTTTGTACTTAATGATACTTATCATACTTGTCCTTAAAATTATGGATTGATTTAGCATTAGCTACCTCCTCGCTTAGCGAGTTCTAATTATCAACTACTATTACACTAAAAAAGTACTTCCTTACATGCTACAAAGAAGTTTTCTTACGAAGCTCCAAAGTATGACCTCTAGTTCTAGTGCCAACCATATCAAAATATCTATCCCTATCGACTCTGTCATAACCATGAAGGAATTTAAAAACTCACCATATCCCTTCTCAATATTCTAGCTTCACGTGATGTTAAGTCTAATTCCCTCAACCTCTCTCCATAACTGAGATTGCGTATTTCTGGCATCTGCTGCCCTCACTGTGCCATTTATATGCATTTCCGGAGATAAATCTGCCAATATGGGCTCTCTCTTTCTCTGTCTCTTGAAGTTGTGCTCCTGCCACCTAGTATTCAGGCTTGGACCTTCTTGCACTTGTACCTATTCTCACACCTTACATTAAGAAGTACTGAATTTCATTAGCCACCTCTCTGATCATTCATGCATACTATTTAGGTCTTCCTGAAGTTCTCTATCATCGTTCTCATCTCTTACTTTCTTCACAATCTTTACATCATCTGCAAACATACTCATGAATGAATTTACAGACTCTGGTAGGTCATTTACATATACAAGCAACAAAAGTGTCCTTACAATTGAACCCTGTGGAACTCCACTACTAACCCTTCTCCATTCAGACACTGAGTGTCTTACTCTAACCATTTTGTTCCCTTTTTTCTAAGTAAGTTTTTATTAATTTCAAGACATTTCCTACTATTCTCGCCTTTGCTTGCATCTTCTTAATAAGTCACCCATGTTGGACCCCATCAAATGCCCTCTGGAAGTCTAGGAACATGCAATCTGCCCATCCCTCTCTTTCCTGTAAGATTCGGCTTACCTCATCTTAAAATTCTAACATGTTTGTGAGCGTGTTTGCTTTTGTGTATGTAACACTGGGACGGGCAAAGAAAATAGCTTCCATTGGGGTATATGCATATTATTGAAGTTTTTTTTGCTGTGACATTTATTATTATTATTATTATTATTATTATTATTATTATTATTATTATTATTATTATTATTATTATTATTATTATTATTATTATTATTATTATTATTGTTATTTTTTTTTTTTTTTTAGTTCATTTACCTTTCCTAGCATTACACTTTTAGATAACCAGTTTCCTTCTTTGTTCTTATTTTATGACATTCAGTTTCATTCGCTTACTTATTTGCTTTTTGTTAATACCAGTAGTATGGTTCAAGTGCCAAATGCTTTTATCGTTTGAGGGCTATATGAATATTTCAATATTTATTTTTACTTATTTCCATGTGATATTTTGGCGTGAACAAGTATTGCTATAAAACACAAAGATATATGAAAAGAAACATGCGAAAACATACCTCAGGGTGATTTTGGAGGAATAATAATTTTTCGGCCAATTCTTTTGGCGTATAATTATTTCCATCAATATAAGAATTCGGAGGTAACAATGTCTTGTAATCAGCCGAGCCTCTTACGACTGGCACGATCGGGTAGAAAAGCAGGTTATACACTTTTTCCGTCAAATACTCTTCACAAAAGGCGTTTTCGAAGGCAAAATAGAAAAGGTATCTTTCTGCTGCCATCTTGAGGCAAGGATTATTGGTAGCGTTGTAATTATGATCAACGTACATGGAATGACCACATTTGTGCGTGCCGCATTTCCCGTATATATCCACCGGGGCATGCTCTTGGAAGTTCCGCACGTAGGAGAGACGATTGGATTTGGCCCCACAATTAGATATGAAAGCCACGGCCAACTTCCGTGAGGTATTTATTATTTCTTCTTTAACAGGAGGCATCACCCAAGCATCAGGTAGGTACTTTGCATCCGCATGACTTACCACAAAACCGTGGGGTACTCGTATATCAGCATCGCGTCTGTACATCATTGTACGATTAAAGAGACCATTTAGATTTTTATATTTTGTATGGTGGATGCTGTTAGCCAAGGGCGGCGCCTCGAAAGTGAGCATTATCCATGGCTGTCTGGCATCACGCGGTGCCAGGCTCTTGCTGACCTCTGTTGAGTTTATTGCCCCTCGTAAGTAAACGATGATGGCATCCGATGTATTCTTCTGTAGAGTAAGAAGAAGCCTATGTATTCTATAATGGCAAAATGAATATATAATGAACATTCATTGAATATTATTAACACGAAAGTTTTACCTTACTGAATGTGTATTTCTCTCATAGCAGAACAAATACGATAGGATAGATGGATTCGGGTTTACGTCACGAACTCCCTTTTCTACTAAGGGCTAGGACGGTTGCCTTCTTACAAAGTTATTTATATATTCCTCTAAGTCTTGAAACAGTATTCCAATGATTCTCTTGAATACACAGGGAAGAAAGTCGGTGAAAATAATACAGCTGAATCTCTTTGATCATAATCGATCTATCTAATCATAATCGTTCTCTCACACTCACGCTTGTGCAGGTGTTAAAAAGATAAGAATTAGGTTCCAACCAAAGCTTAAACTAAAGGGGGGTTTACACGGTCAAACGGTTCGTCGAACGCGGTTCGACAGACAAGTGTTTGAAGTGATGTTCGAACGTGTGAACGGGGTATTTGGTTGTCGAACATGGAACGTGTTCGACAACCAAATACCCCGTGCACACGTTCGAACATCACTTCAAACACTTGTCTGTCGAACCGCGTTCGACGAACCGTTTGATCGTGTAAACCCCCCTCAAGTTTCAAACCCAGTCGATGG
>JAXCGZ010013209.1:350000-355000 GCA_037179515.1 Halocaridina rubra
TTTGCAGTATGTAAGGAAGTACTTTTTAGTGTAAGAATAGTTGATAAATTCGCTAAGCGAGGAGGTAATTAATTCTAACTCAATCCATAGTTTTAAAGACAGGTATGATAATTATCATGATGCCATGAAAACGTCCTTTGCTGATGCACTAAAGGGGAATGTGGCAGTAAAAGAGGCTGTAAAGGTGGTGGCACTGGAAAACATACAAACAGTTGACTATAAAGAGACAGTAATCGAAAAAATGAAAGACGTTGTGATGGAAAGGGCAAACCCACTCATCAGACAGGCACTTGATAAGGAGAAGACAGTGGTAATCTCAGGCATAAGTGAATCCCAGGAGCCAACATGGCAGGGGAGACTTGAAGAAAATAAAGCTAGGGTTGTAGACCTGATAAGATAGCTTGGAGTAGTATGTGGTCCTGAGGATATTGTAAACATACACCAACTAGGTAAATATTCGAGGGAAGGAAAGCCGAGACCAACAAAAGTAACCTTTGAGAGAGGGGAAACATGTAGGGAAATATTGTTGAGAAAAAAAAGTCTAAAAGACCTTCAAGAATGCAAAGAAGTGTTCATTAGACGATACAGAACACAGGAAGAGATGGGAAAGATCAAAAACTTGTTGCAAGAGGCAAGAAGGTTAAATGATGAAAGAAATGAAGAAGAGAAGAAAAATTTTCGTTACAGAATACTTCCAGACAAAGGGGAGATAAAGAAGATAATGACAGAAGATCAGGGGATGGGGCCTCATTAAGATTGTTATACACAAATGCTGATGGATTAGCTGGTAAGGCAGTAGAATTAAAAGATAGGATTCACAACAGTAAGGCAGATATAGTAGCAATTACAGAGACTAAGTTGAGTGAGGACATAAACAGTGTCACAGTTTTTCCTAAGGGCTTCAGAACACTAAGGGTCGAAAGATCTGAGAGGACTGGTGGAGGGATAGCACTGCTCATAAGTGAGAGGATTCAAGTTGAAGAAATAAACTAGGCTATAGAAAGTGAGTTCAGGGAATTTCTTGTTGCTCGCATAAATACTGGGTCAGAGAACATTATAATAACTGTTGTATACAACCCACCAAGGAACCAAAATAGGCTTGAAATTTATGAGGAAAGTCATATAGGTACTATTGAAGTCATAAACTCAGTTGTTAACATGGCACGGGAGAAAAAATGTAGGATTTTGATTATGGGAGACTTTAATCATAAAGAGATAGATTGGATAAATCTTGACCCACACAGTGGTGAGGACTCATTCGGGGCAAGATTCCTATATTGCGTACAAGGGAATTTCCTACACCAACATGTAATGGAACCAACAAGAGCCAGGGGTGGGGATGAGCCATCACTACTTGATCTAGTGTTCACAGATAATGTGTTGGATATTGAAAATATTGAGTATGAACCACCAATTGGAAAGAGTGACCACTGTGTGTTGTTGATGGAGTATATCATTGAAGACATTCTTCCTGAGAGTAGAGGCACTGAGGACATGAGGAGGAACTATCCGAAAGGAGATTACATCAAAATGAATGAGCTTTTTGCAGTTATTGACTGGAGAACCTTATTTTACAACAAATCTGTACAAGAAATGTATGACATCTTTTGTGAGAAATATGGGAAGATAGTAGATTGCTGCATACCTGTCACCAAAGTAGGTGTAATTCATGCCAGAGAGAAATGGTTCGATAATGGGTGTAAAAGTGCTAAGGAGTGGAGAGACAAATGCTGGAAAAGGTATAGGAGGAGAAAAAACATAAATGCCTGGCAAACCTACAAAAGAGCAAGAAATGACTACCTAAGTAAAAGGAGAGAGGCAGAGAGAGATTATGAGAGGGACATCACCAGGAAGGCTAAAGAAAATCCCAAGCTTTTCCACAGCTTTATCAGAGGAAAACTGAAGGTAAAAGAACAGGTTTTAAGGCTAAAGAGAGCGGATGGAAGCATCACTGAGACGGACGAAGAGATCTGCAAAGAATTGAACAAGGAGTTTCAGTCAGTATTTACAGTAGAAAATACCCCACCCCCTCAGATTGCAGTGATAGAAGCTCAAGGGCCGGTATTAGAGAACATCAACCTTACAGCCACAGAGGTATGCAAAGCGCTGATGGATTTAGATGTTCATAAAGCTACAGGTCCTGATGACATATCCCCTCATGTGCTTAAAAAATGCGCAAACACAATATCAGTGGCACTAAGTATCATATAAGGAGTCACTGGAGTCGGGGGAGATTCCAAGATGCTGGAAACAAGCAAATGTGATACCTATCTTCAAAAAGGGAAGGAGGAATACGGCTCTGAACTATAGACCAGTTTCCTTGACCAGCATAGTTTGCAAAGTTATGGAGAAACTACTAAGGAAACATATCTCTCTTCACTTGGAATCCTTCAACTTTTTGTCAGTGAGGCAACATGGCTTCAGAGAAGGAAGATCAACAGTAACAAACTTATTAGAATTTTATGATGAGGTAAGCCAAATCTTACAGGAAAGAGAGAGCTGGGCAGATTGCATATTCCTAGACTTCCAGAAAGCGTTTGACACTGTTCCACATGGGAGACTTATTAGGAAGCTGCAATCAATGGCTAGAATAGGTGGAAATGTCTTGGAATGGATAAAAACTTACTTAGAAGGAAGGGAACAGAGGGTTAGAGTAAGACACTCAGTGTCTGAATGGAGAAGAGTTAGTAGTGGAGTTCCACAGGGTTCAGTTTTAGGGCCACTTTTGTTCCTTGTATATGTAAATGACCTACCAGAGTCTGTAAATTCATTCATGAATATGTTTGCAGATGATGCAAAGATTGTGAAGAAAGTAAAAAACGAGAACAATGGTAGAGAACTTCAGGAGGATCTAAATAATCTGCATGAGTGGTCAGAAAAGTGGCTAATGAAATTCAATACCTCAAAATGTAAGGTAATGAGAATGGGTACAAGTGCAAGAAGGCCCAAGCTTGACTACTCGGTGGCTGGAGTACAACTTCAAGAGACAGAAAATGAGAGAGATCTAGGAGTAATCATACTGGCAGATTTGTCTCCAGAAATACATATAAATGGCGTAGTAAGGGCAGCATATGCATTCTTATCAAATGTAAGGGTAGCCTTCAGGCACATGGACAAGGAAATGTTCAGAAATATTTATGTAACCTATGTGAGGCCAAAACTCGAATATGCAGCCCCCTTTTGGAATCCGCACTTGAAAAAGCACATAGCTAAGCTTGAAAAAGTTCAAAGACATGCCACGAAACTGGTGCCAGAAATACGCAATCTCAGTTATGATGAGAGGCTGAGGGAATTAGACTTGCCATCACTCGAAGCTAGAAGAGTAAGGGGGGATATGGTGACAGTCTTTAAATTCCTTCATGGTTATGATAGAGTGGATAGGGATCGATATTTCGATATGGCTGGCTCTAGAACTAGAGGTGATAGTTTGAAGCTTCGTAAGAAAACTTGTTTGCAGGATGTAAGGAAATACTTTTTCAGTGTAAGAGTAGTTGATAATTGGAATTCGCTAAGCGAGGAGGTAGTTAATGCTATCTCAATCCATAGTTTTAAGGACAGGTACGATAAGTATCACTAAGTCTAAAAATGGAACCGATCAGGAGACGGGAAGATACGAGCTTTGGGCTCTTTCCCGTAAACACAATTAGGTAATCACCATTAGGTAATCACAATATTTGCATCATCTGCAAACATATTCATGAATGAATTTACAGACTCTGGTAGGTCATTTACATATACAAGGAACAAGATTGGCCCTAAAGCTGAACCCTGTGAAACTCCACTGTTTGTGTGTGTGTATAAAGAATATTACCCCTTATAAAGGGGATGACTGAGTCAGAGCAAATTACCTTAACTCCTCGGGAAGAAAACACAAAGGAGGTGATTTGAATGTGTCCCTTTATTTTTGTTGACATTTATTTATATTCTTCAGAGGGAGAGTGGCAAAAATATTACCTCCGTGTTCCCCTGAGTGTCGTAAAGCTCGGCATATATATATATATATATATATATATATATATATATATATATATATATATATATATATATATATATATATATATATATATATATATATATATATATATATATATATATAATATATATATATATATATATATATATATATATATATATATATATATATATATATATATATATATATATATATATATATATATATATATATATATATATATATATATATATATATATATATATATGTGTATATATATATATATATATATATATATATATATATATATATATATATATATATATATATATATATATATATGTATAAATAAATGAATAATTTAATTTCTTTTACCCCGACTGGGACTTGAACCTAGGACTTATAATTACTAAGTCAAGGCGCTACCAACTACACCACAGAAGGTTAAAAGGAATCAGACCTTATAGCTTATATTTTGCTATACTTAGGAATGAACGCATTCCATCTGAATGCCACCTTGTTCATATTACAGATTCCCCATTCTCACTCGAGGCTTCATTTTCGTATTTAATTCAACTCCCAATCTCATTCGGGTCCAAGAATAACCAAATAAGCACAGTACATATGTAAAAACATGAATAATATTTTACCCCGACTAGGACTTGAACCTAGGACTTATAATTACTAAGTCAAGGCAGTACCAATTACACCACAGAAGGTTAAAAGGAATCACACCTTATAGCTTATATCTGCTATACTTAGGAATGAACGCATTCCATCTGAATGCCACCATGTTCATATTACAGATTCCCCAACCTCACTCGTGGCTTCATTTTTGCATTTAATTCAACTCCCAATCTCATTCGGGTCCAAGAATAACAATATAAGCACATTACATATGTGAAACCATGAATCATTCTTTACCCCGACTGGGACTTGAACCTAGGACTTATAATTACTAAGTCAAGGCGCTACAAACTACACTACAGAAGGTTAAATGGAATCAGAGTTTATAGCTTATATCTTCTATACTTAGGAATGAACGCAT
>JAXCGZ010013209.1:362500-365000 GCA_037179515.1 Halocaridina rubra
CATATTCATGAAGAGCGCTTGAACTTGTTTGTGCTAATTCTCTCTAGAATCGAATTTTTTGACTTTAGCGAGAGACAATATTATGTCTGGTTTTGCTATCCTATTTCTTAATCTGTTTGTATCATTCTTTGCAGTTCGTCTTAGAAAGCATCGTTGCAAAGGTTATCTCACAAGAAATTCATCTCACAAGATGGTTATTTTAAAGTGACACAATCACGGATAAAGAGGAAGGCGACAATTTGCCAAAATCACAAATCCACCATGGAGAAATTTTATACATATAACTTATTCACGAAGTGTGAGTGAACATTATCATGCAAGTTCTCCTTACACTAGGATTTTTTGACTTTAGCAAGAGCCAATATTATGTTTCTGGTTTTGCTATCCTATTTCTTGATCTGTTTGTATTATCCTCTGCAGTTCGTTTTAGAGAGCATCGTTGCAGAGGTTATTTTGCAAGAAATTCATCTTGTAAGATGGTTTTACATATGAGTTGTCGAACAGCATCCCTCCTCCACTGGTAGGGCCTCGTAACACTCGCTAAGCGGCCTAATCTCACAGGTACTGTGTGGAGATTTGTAGCTTGCGGATTGGTCGGTGCAGCGACTGCTTTTTCCCATCTATTTCCAGAACCTGGAATTCGCTTCCTCCTTCAAAAAGCGGATCTATCGTCATCTCAGGACGTAATCCTTCATATCACTAGGTCCTCTGTACTTTTGACTATTTTTTCTGTCTGTCGTTTTCCATTGTGTAACATTACCTAATCTCTGCCTTGTCCTTAACCTTTTTCTTTTCCTTGGTTTTAGTGTTTTCTCGTGCCCTGGCCTTTATTGATGAGGGCAGTTTTTGCCTGTCCAGGTGTTACACTCATAAAAAAAAATTATATATATATATATATATATATATATATATATATATATATATATATATATATATGAATCATTTTTTTTTTTTTTTTTACCCCGACCGGGACTCGAACCTAGGACTTATGATTACTAAGTCAAGGCGCTACCAATGCACCACAGAAGGTTAAAAGGAATCCAACCTTATAACTTATATCTGCTATACTTAGGAATGAACGCATTCTATCTGAATGCCACTATGTTCATATTACAGATTCCCCAACCTCACTCGTGGATTCATTTTCGCATTTAATTCAAGTCCCAATCTCATTTGGGCATTACAATAACCAGATAAGCACATTACATATGTGAAAACATGAATCATTTTTTTTTTTACCCCGACCGGGACTCGAACCTAGGACTTATGATTACTAAGTCAAGGCGCTACCAATGCACCACAGAAGGTTAAAAGGAATCCAACCTTATAACTTATATCTGCTATACTTAGGAATGAACGCATTCTATCTGAATGCCACTATGTTCATATTACAGATTCCCCAACCTCACTCGTGGATTCATTTTCGCATTTAATTCAAGTCCCAATCTCATTTGGGCATTACAATAACCAGATAAGCACATTACATATGTGAAAACATGAATCATTTTTTTTTACCCCGACCGGGACTCGAACCTAGGACTTATGATTACTAAGTCAAGGCGCTACCAATGCACCACAGAAGGTTAAAAGGAATCCAACCTTATAACTTATATCTGCTATACTTAGGAATGAACGCATTCTATCTGAATGCCACTATGTTCATATTACAGATTCCCCAACCTCACTCGTGGATTCATTTTCGCATTTAATTCAAGTCCCAATCTCATTTGGGCATTACAATAACCAGATAAGCACATTACATATGTGAAAACATGAATCATTTTTTTTTTTTTTTTTTTTTTTTTACCCCGACCGGGACTCGAACCTAGGACTTATGATTACTAAGTCAAGGCGCTACCAATGCACCACAGAAGGTTAAAAGGAATCCAACCTTATAACTTATATCTGCTATACTTAGGAATGAACGCATTCTATCTGAATGCCACTATGTTCATATTACAGATTCCCCAACCTCACTCGTGGATTCATTTTCGCATTTAATTCAAGTCCCAATCTCATTTGGGCATTACAATAACCAGATAAGCACATTACATATGTGAAAACATGAATCATTTTTTTTTTACCCCGACCGGGACTCGAACCTAGGACTTATGATTACTAAGTCAAGGCGCTACCAATGCACCACAGAAGGTTAAAAGGAATCCAACCTTATAACTTATATCTGCTATACTTAGGAATGAACGCATTCTATCTGAATGCCACTATGTTCATATTACAGATTCCCCAACCTCACTCGTGGATTCATTTTCGCATTTAATTCAAGTCCCAATCTCATTTGGGCATTACAATAACCAGATAAGCACATTACATATGTGAAAACATGAATCATTTTTTTTTACCCCGACCGGGACTCGAACCTAGGACTTATGATTACTAAGTCAAGGCGCTACCAATGCACCACAGAAGGTTAAAAGGAATCCAACCTTATAACTTATATCTGCTATACTTAGGAATGAACGCATTCTATCTGAATGCCACT
>JAXCGZ010013209.1:372500-387500 GCA_037179515.1 Halocaridina rubra
AGTCGTCCAAACCTTCATCCTCTTAAATGCACTATCCATAATGCCAATTCTCATTCTAATTTCCTTTTCATATCTACAGTCTTTTACAAAGCTCCCAGGGTAAGAAAATTTGACACCTGCTTTATTCTTCTCCCTCGTGCCTCTATTCTCATTGTGGATGAATTTGTCTTAGATGTCACCACCACCTTGATCTTGCTCGTATTATCTGTCAACCCTTCTCCTCACTAACCCTCACTGTCACATCCAACAGATGTTGTGCTCTGTCTGCAGAGTCCGGAACCAACACCTTGTCATATGCATACCTAATATGGTTAATGTTTACCCTCCAATTTTCATTCTCTCAAGCCGCTACACCTCCTTCAGTATCATTTCCTCATAAATAATATATCCCTGACACACTCCCCTCCATATGGTCTAATATTCTGTTCTCACTCTTTGCACTCTTACTGCAGCTTTTTCTTCTCAGCATAGATTTCTTATTAATCTCAAGCCAGCATAAAATATTCAGTTAAAGTTTTAAGGTCAAGCTTTTAATGCCATATTTATGCCTTTAAGTAATATGTACCACAGGACTGATTAGCTTGCCTGAAGCTCAGTACTAACATTGTTTATGAAAATCTTCTTGAATTTTCATAATTCAAGCTCTGGTCAATCTTCCTTGGACCCAGTTATTTTTATTTATTTTTTTTTCTAGATTTAGCAACCAAAAGTTTAGAGATTAAGTGTAATCCAGCTTAGATTTATAATGTTCTAGTGATTATATGTATGCATATCTATCTATGTGTTTGCCATGTAATTTTTTTTAATGAGTGTGACACGATGACAGGCAGAAACTGCCCTCATCATTAAAGGCCCAGGCACAAGAAAATACCAAGACAAAGCAAAAGAAAAAGGTTAAGGACAAGGCAGAGATGAGGTAATGTCACACAAAGGAAAACGACAAGCAGAAAAACAGTCTTAGTACAGAGGACCCAGAGATATGGAGGACTAGACCCTGAGATGACGATAGATCTGCTTTTTCAAGGATGAAAGGTCATAAGAATTAGGAAAGACAGAAGGAGGAAGAGAGTTCTAGAGTCTGAAGGTAGTTGGGAAGAAGCAGCCGCTGCACCGACCAATCCGTGAGCTACAAAAAACGAAACAAAACCCCCAATATTTTGGATGAAGATTTAGTTATGTGATTCCTCCAAGACAAGTTAGAGGCTATATGGATTCCTAATATGTTGATAAAATTAAGAGGGTAAGTGTTGTTACTTTTGAATACAATAGGGTTATCAGGAGGAGAAGAAGATAAAGAGATAGCCTTAATCTGTGTCTTGGAGCCATTGAATTTAACTAAATTTTGAGTGTCCCACTTAGATACTCTCTGCAAATCGGAGTTGAGAGTAGAAGAAAGAGTGATACAAGACTGATTACTAGTAGGAGATGAAGGTTGTGAAGAAAAGGCAGAGGAAAAGTGAAGGGTAGAATCATCAGCAAAGGCATGAAGAAGAGAGGAAGATGGGGATTGTAGAAGATCAATGATGAAGAGAAGGAAGAGAGTAGGTGAAAGAACAGAGCCCTGTGGAACTCCACTGGTAACCGAGTTAGGGCTAGATGTCGCGCCATGAACAACTACAGATATAAAACGGTCAAAACAAATACTGGAAATCAAAGAACAGAAAGAAGGGGTAAAGCCATTTGCAGGGAGTTTGGCCAATAGAGCCTTGTGCCAGACTCTGTCAAAAGCCTTAGAGATATCAAGGGCAACGACAAATGATTCCCCATAGTTCCTCAGAGAAGATGACCATACATGAGTAAGATAGGACAGGAGATCAGCAGTGGATCTTGCCTTGCAGAAGCCGTACTGGTGATCGGAGATAAGTGAGTTAGATTTAAGGCCTTTCAAGAAGTGAGCATTGAGCAAAGTTTCAAAAACTTTAGCAATAGAGGAGGTTAGGGCAATAGGTCGGTAGTTTGAAGGAATAGAGCAGTCACACTTCTTAGGAACAGGTTGAACTACAGCATGCTTCCAAGATGAAGGGTAGATACTGGTTGACAGAATGAGGCAAAAACGAGAGCAAAGCACAGGAGCCAGTTCACCTGCAAACTCCTTAAGGAACCTTGCAGGCATACCATCGGGACCAGGTGCCTTGTTTTTCTTTAACGAGCGAAAGACCTTATGAATATTGCATGAAGAAAAGATACGGGAGGGCATAGGGTTAGAGAGGGGTAAAGATCGAGGAACAGGTGTGCTGGAATCGTTTATAGAAGAGTTGGCAGAAAAATGAGATCCAAAGAGAGTGACTTTGTCAGTGGGAGAGCAGGCTATAGAACCATCAGAACAAATGAGAGGGGGAAAGCTTGAGTTACAGAAGTTATTGGAGAGGTTTTTGGTTAAGGACCAGAAGCATTTGTCAGTAGGAGAGGAGTTAAGGTCATCAACTTTCCTTCTTATAAAGGAAGCCTTAGATCTTCGAATCTGAGCAGTACAGCGATTCCTAGCTACAATAAAAGCAGAGAGAGTTAAATCGGAATGAGAGGCTTGGTGTGCCCGATTCCTGGCCTGGATCACCATGGAGCAGGCATGGTCAAAACAAAGTTTAGGGGGAGAGATAGTTTTTATAGAAGAGATGTACGCCTTCACTCCCGCGGTCATGATCTCGGCAACTTTTAGAGCTACCTGATCAGGGTTGCAGAACTGACAGCAGTAGTCATCCCAAGGGAAGTCAAAGAGGAAGTTATGTAAACTTTTATGTTGGGTACGCCCAAAGTGCCAAAGGCGGCGCTAAGTAGGAGGGATTGGTGGAGGGGGAGCAAAAATGGAAGAGACTGAGATCATAGAGTGGTCAGATTTACCAAGAGGATAAAGCACAGAATAAGAGTAGTTTAAAGGGTTAGAAGTAAAAAATAGGTCAAGAGTGTTTGCTGCGTTTTTTGTGACGATCAGGAAAGCGAGTAGGATGTTTGATAATTTGCTCCAGATCGTGAGTAATAGAGTAAGTATGGGCCTCACTTCCTCCCACATCAGTGTGAGAGGAATGAAGCCACTCACTGTGGTGTACATTGAAGTATCCAATGTAGAGAACTTCGGCATGTGGGTGAGAAGATAGCAAGGACTCATGGCACGAGGACAGATATTCAAAGAAAGACACAAACTCGGTGGAGTTTGGAGAACAGTAGCAGAAACAAAGGAAGATAGTGGTAGTGGGGAGATAGACTTTTAGCCAGAGAACATCAAAGTGAGGAGATTCAAGGTCCATGAGCCTCGCAGTAGGAGTGTTAATGTTGCAGTAGGCACAGACCCCACCTTTGGAACAAAAACGAGTATACAGATTATAGTGAGAGATTTGAAATGGGTCAGTGGAAGAATGTATAGACAGCTGGGTTTCAGATAGGAGGAGGAGGTTAGGGAGGAAAGTACCCAAGTGCTGTTCCACATACAAAAGATTAGAGTTCAGCCCATGAATGTTAGAATAGTGAAGAGTGAAAGAAGCAGATCTATTGAGAGGTGCAAGGTTATGGTCAGAACCATTACTACCACCAGGCGTGTCTGCCCTCAAGCCAATAGTGGAGTCAGCACGATCCCCGGAGATTCTTCACACTCCTCTATGCCGGGTAATTGGGGCCATTTGCTGAGGACCTTCCATAAATAATAACAAATGTGAGGAAAAAAAGAGAGCTAAAGAGACAGATGTAGGGACTGTTGTGACTTGTCAAATGTAATAACATTGAGATGTGTAATGAATACGCCAGAATATTCAGTGTAGATGTAGGCATGAGGAAAGCCTGAAGGAAGACTCAACCCAGAACTATCTGGACCAGTCCTAGTTGCATCTTAATACCTTCAGTCGTAGTCTTTCAACGGACGGCTGGTGCCATGGCCAACCTACTAGCCATGCTGTATAGAAACAAAAACCATGTGGTGTTGATCCCAAGCTGATATTTGAGCTTAAACTAATACGAAAGGGGTTGTGCCTGGAGGCACATATTGATACCAGTTAGCCGGTTCTGCTATCACATGGAAACTAGGCCTAGATACCTGTGTATGAATCAGCATTGCCCTAGTCACATCCACCTCATATGATCTGGGGCATTTACCTGATTGAAGGGCAAGCCAAATTGTAATCTAATTGGTCGAGGCATATACAGAGAGACCTCCACCTCTGCCTCTTTTATTTTATTTCTTATCTCACAGCTTGGTCGAGGTGTGGCAGGTATAAATAAGTATTAGTTCTGATGCAGTCAGGGAGAAAGAGTAATTCCTGGTCAAGGCTACAGTCCCCCAGTCATATTCTAGCATGTTTTTGGAGCTACAGCTGTATTGTAAGGATAGGTCAAAAATGAACGCACTGTTTGTAGTCTCAAGACCCCTGTCTTATTTAACAAAATGGGATGAATTCCAAAGAATACGATGTTGGAGATAGATTCAAGCAACTGTCATCACGGGAGCATGCGAATATGACCTCTACAATTTCTAGTGATAAGACCTAGAGTCTGCCACATGAAGACACGGAAGGATAGCAGGACTGTAAACGATCACGTGTATGGCAATATAGAAGCGACAGGAAGAGGATGAGAGTACTTCGAGAAAAGCCTCCAATAAAGTTAAGTTGCTTAAATCTGCTTGGAGTTAGAGAATTTTTTGCTGGGAATTGCTTTTGGAGCAAAATCCATTACTAATTAAGTTTATCAGTTTCAAAGTATGGCTAATTTTGTAGTTATAACGAGTTCATAATAAGTAGTCTTATTTATGCATGCGTACGATAATATAAATTAGTGCTCCATCTTTAATAGTTACATATAAAGAATAATTTTTAGTTCTACGTCATATTAAAAAAGTTTTATTTTGTGAAGTATTAGCTTTTAGTATAAAATATTGTTTTTCTTTCTAGTGCTCGCTACCCTTCACAATAGATAGCTTTATATATTATTGACAATAATTAAATATTCCGATTGTATTTTGTTTAGATTCCATTTAGGGGTATATTTGACTTCTGGCTAGTATGTGCTTCGAATCGACCCTCCCTCATAAAAGGAAACACGGCCATAGTAGACGTGTATATATATATATATATATATATATATATATATATATATATATATATATATATATATATATATATATATATATATATATATATAATGACCTAATTGTGTTTACGGGAAAGAGACCCATTCTCGTAAATCCCCGTCTCCTGGTCGGTTCCATTTTTATACTCAGTGATACTTATCATACTTGTCCTCAAAACTTTGGATTGAGTTAGCATTAACTACCTCCTTGCTTAGCGAATTACAATCTTCAACTACTCGTACACTAAAAAAGTACTCCTTACATCCTGCAAAGAATTTTTTTTACAATAGCCATATTAAAATATCGATCCCTATCCACTTTGTCATAACCATTAAGGAATTTAAAAACCGTCACCATATCCCCCTAATCTTTGTAGCTTCGAGAAATGGTAAATCTAATTCCTTCAGCCTCTCCTTATAATTGGCACCAGTTTCGTGGCATCTCTTTGAACTTTTTCCAGCTTAATTATATGTTTTTTCAAGTATGGGTTCCAAAAGGGGGCTGTATATTCAAGCTTTGGCCTCACATAGGTTACATAAATATTTCTGAACAATTCCTTGTCCATGTGCCTGAAGGCTACCCTTACATTTGCTAAGAAAGTATATGATGCCCTTACTATTGGTTCCAGTACATGTTGATGTAGGAAATTCCCTTGTACGCAATCTAGGAATCTTTCCCCGAATGAGTCCTCTCCACTGTGCAGGTCAAGATTTATCCAATCTGTCTATGATCAAAATCTCCCATAATCAAAATCCTACATTTCCTCTCCTGTCCATATGCTAACAACTGAGTTTATGACTTTGATAGTACCTTTATGACTTTCCTCAAAAACTTCTAGCCTATGTTGGGTCGATGGTGGGTTATATACAACAATTATTATTATGCTCTCTGAGCTGGTATTTATTCGGGCAACAAGAAATGCTTTTAACTCTCTTTCTATAGCAAAGTTTATTTCTTCAACCTGAAATTTTTCACTTATGAGCAATGCTATCCCTCCACCGGTACTCTCAGATCTTTTAACCCTTAACATTTTGAATCCCTTAGGGAACTCTGTGACACTATGTCCTCACTTAACTTAGTCTCTGTAACCGCTACTATATCTGCCTTACTGCTGTGAATCCTAACCTTTATTTCAACTGCCTTACCAGCTGCTCCATCAGCATTTGTGCACAGCAATATTAATGAAGCTGCATTCCCTGATCTTCTGTCAATATCTTTTATATCTCCAATATGGCTGGAAGAGCTCCATAACAAATTTTTCTTCTCTTCTTCATTTCTTTTCTCATTTAACCTTCTAGCTTTTTTCTACAAGTACTTGATCCTTCCCATCTCTTCCTGTGATCTTTATGGTCTAACAGAGACTATTCTGAATTCTTGAAGGTCTTTTAGGTTTTTTCTCATCAATATTTCTCTACATGTGGCCTCTCTCTCTAGGTTACTTTCATTAGTCTTGCCTCTCCTTCTCTAGAATATTTACCAGTTTGGTGAATGTTTGCAATGTTCTCTGGACTACATACTACTTCAAACATCCTTATCAGGTCTAACACCCTAGCTGGGATTCACATATGCCTGAGATTACTACTGCCTTCTCTTTATCAAGTTTTAATCAGTGGATTAACTCTTTCCATTAAATATCTCATTTATTCTGTTATTGTTTATTTATAGTCAATCGTTTGTACATTTTCCAGTGCCACCACCCTCACTGCCTCTTTTTTTGCCACATTTTCCTTTACTGCCTCTGCAAAGGAAGTTGTCATAGCCTCATATTCCGTGTTCAGCTCCTGAAACTCTTTCCTGAACTGTTCAGTGTTTTCCTTTATCTAGACATTACAAGCTGCAATCTCGTCTCTTTCAGAAGAGAGCAGTGAACTAACACTGAGTGTGTGTGTGTGTGTGTGTGTGTGATTACCTAATTGTGATTACCTAATTGTGTTTACGGGAAAGAGCCCAAAGCTCGTATCTTCCCGTCTCCTGATCGGTTCCATTTTTAGACTTAGTGATACTTATCATACCTGTCCTTAAAACTATGGATTGAGGTAGCATTAATTACCTCCTCGCTTAGCGAATTCCAATTATCAACTACTCTTACACTGAAAAAGTATTTCCTTACATCCTGCAAAGAAGTTTTCTTCCGAAGCTTCAAACTATGACCTCTAGTTCTAGAGCCAGCCATATCGAAATATCGATCCCTATCCACTCTATCATAACCATGAAGGAATTTAAAGACTGTCACCATATCCCCCCTTACTCTTCTAGCTTCGAGTGATGGCAAGTCTAATTCCCTCAGCCTCTCATCATAACCGAGATTGCGTATTTCTGGCACCAGTTTCGTGGCATGTCTTTGAACTTTTTCAAGCTTAGCTATGTGCTTTTTCAAGTGCGGATTCCAAAAGGGGGCTGCATATTCGAGTTTTGGCCTCACATAGGTTACATAAATATTTCTGAACATTTCCTTGTCCATGTGCCTGAAGGCTACCCTTACATTTGATAAGAATGCATATGCTGCCCTTACTACGCCATTTATATGTATTTCTGGAGACAAATCTGCCAATATGTTTACTCCTAGATCTCTCTCATTTTCTGTCTCCTGAAGTTGTACTCCAGCCACCGAGTAGTCAAGCTTGGGCCTTCTTGCACTTGTACCCATTCTCATTACCTTACATTTTGAGGTATTGAATTTCATTAGCCACTTTTCTGACCACTCATGCAGATTATTTAGATCCTCCTGAAGTTCTCTACCATTGTTCTCGTTTTTTACTTTCTTCACAATCTTTGCATCATCTGCAAACATATTCATGAATGAATTTACAGACTCTGGTAGGTCATTTACATATACAAGGAACAAAAGTGGCCCTAAAACTGAACCCTGTGGAACTCCACTACTAACTCTTCTCCATTCAGACACTGAGTGTCTTACTCTAACCCTCTGTTCCCTTCCTTCTAAGTAAGTTTTTATCCATTCCAAGACATTTCCACCTATTCTAGCCATTGACTGCAGCTTCCTAATAAGTCTCCCATGTGGAACAGTGTCAAACGCTTTCTGGAAGTCTAGGAATATGCAATCTGCCCGGCCCTCTCTTTCCTGTAAGATTTGGCTTACTTCATCATAAAATTCTAATAAGTTTGTTACTGTTGATCTTCCTTCTCTGAAGCCATCTTCCTTCTCTGTGTGTGTGTGTGTGTGTTTATGCTTATTTCACTAGCTGCTTTTGCAATGTTAGACAGAAAAAGAATAGATTTAGGATGCACATTAGCTTAATCTGTTCTAAATCAATGGTATCTAAGATGTTATTAGACATAAAATTTCACTTACCAGAAAGGTTAGCACAAGAGCCATTTGTGAAAATTAGTTGTAGGTCATACAGATGGAAGGTGGTTAATTAGGCGATAATGTTATCTTGTTTTTTTATATTTATGTAAACCAGACAAACCAAAGGGTAACAAATATGTCCTTACCGCAATAGTATAAATCTCCACCTTTAAAAAGAAAGAAAAAACAGTATCTCAATTACTCTTAGCTAAAGGAAAGATGTATACAGGGTCCCTTGACTCAGAATACGGAAGCAAGCGTGGAAAGAGAGAGAGAGAGAGAGAGAGAGAGAGAGAGAGAGAGAGAGAGAGAGAGAGAGAGAGAGAGAGAGAGAGAGAGAGAGAGAGAGAGAGAGAGAGAGTGACAGCTATATTCTGAAGTTGCTTAAGAATATGCAATTCACGTATTCTTTTGGAAAATATGTACAGTAATTGGAGCTTCCCTTGTTAATTTTACTTTTCTCAGTGTTAATATAATATTGCCTGTGAAAATTAGAAAAATGAGTCTGTGTTTCTGACGCCATTCTGCCTAGCTAAAAACTGTGTTCATTTAGATCGTAGTATAAGGGTCAATTTGCGTTAGGTGGTTATCTTCTCGAATTTTAATGAAATCAAAGATGTTGTTTGAGTATCTGTTTCAGAGATAAAATTATTTTCTCTTAATTGTACTTAACCCATTTGTTTTGCCTAATAAGAGCATCATAGGTGTGAGATAGACCCCTTCCCTATACTTTTTATTAGTAAATGCGTTGCTGACTTTAGGTATTTTGACTGTCGAATTTGTTTTATATTTCACCAGATAATGAATGTGTTAGTTTTACCACTTTTTGATAATTTTTGCATGTTATTGTTTAAACATGATAATGTAAAATTCAGATTTAGTAGAAATAAGAATATTCTGCCACATTTTTTGACAGTTTTAAAGGGAATCTGAGCTTACCACAACAACCAAACTACATGAATGTTGATGGCCACATTGTTATAGTTTGCTAATAAAAAGCTCAGACAAAGAAACTAATTTGATAGAAATAGCTGATAAAAGAATTTAGTTAAGAATGAGTTATGTTCATGAAATATAACATAATTTTTGTTCTTCCCACAATCTGCATATTATTACTATTTTAACATTATCCCTTATGTAAATTCTCCATTTTCTTTTACTCTCTCTGTGTATGACGTATTTGGGAGTCTTTTCTTTTCTATCACTTTATATATATGTTGTTCCCTAATACGGTATACATATTATGTTCATTTCCCCATATTATGTTGTTCTCTTCTTGTCTTCTGTGTCTGCATGTATCCTATTTCCATTCTCATATTTTATTCAAAACAAATCCTAGTTTATCATATGGTATTTTGTAACTTTTTATTAATATTTAGCTTGTATACCAAATATGCATTGTATTATTCTGTTGAATAAGGAAGTTTTCCAGTATAAGCATAAGCCACACTGCTAACATTTTTAAAGGCATTATATTCAACATTAGTGCTCACGTTTTTTAATATTTTCTGTAAGTTTTGCTTTTTGTGATCACTTAATGACTCACGTAATGAAATTCTTCAAGTCGTTTGTAATACTGTATTAGAATTTGCTAGTTGATCAAGCACTACCGGCATCTGTCCTAGTTTTTGTACAGTATGGCGGTTTTCTAAACTGATTTGCAATTTCTTGTGCTTCTTTTCCATTTCCCTGGTGAAGGATTGCAAGCAAATGCTTGATATCTCGGTTGTATACGCACAAAGGCTTGTGTGAGTGTCCAAATGCGATATCGGGTATCACTGTATTTGTGATGGCCAAGTAGTGCTTTTTGTTTGACTCGAGAACTCTTCTATGGCTTCCTGATTGCAGAATATGATTGAGGAGGGAGATCAGCTTCCAGTGGATTTGTATCGTGAGAGGGGGATAAGAGTAGACACCCCCTCAATAGCCAAGTAAAGGAAGATGGAGAGATGACTGGTACATATGTGTTCTCCTATTGTCTAGTGACCATCCGTTGAGAGTTGCCTGGGACCACTGTGGACACACATGGGGACAACAAAACAGATAGCTACATTTAAAGGTGTTGAACTAAATATGGAGGACGAAAGAGAGAAAAGCTGGAAAGCTTCAAGAAAGATGTACCTTGTATAAAAAGCACATTTTGATTCAGATTGGGGCAAGAGCGCTGCATATCCAGGTGTCTTACAGATATTAAAAATTAACTGTGTGCATAAACCTAGTTATAGTTCATAATTTTTTAAGTTCAAAAAAGCCCCAAATGCCCTCTTTAGAAGTAGGCTTGAATTGAGTTTTTTTTTTTTTTTAAGTGTAATGATTTCCATTCTTGTATTAATAAAGCCATTGTTGGTATTGTATATGCCAACTAATTAAGTATTGCTGAATATTTGTCAATATAGTACTATTGGATATCATTGATAGTAAATTAATGGTTTGACAGAAAATGTATTTTCCGGCTAGGCTGTGGGGGAATGTTGTATAATTTGCATTTATTGCCATGCTGTATAGAAACAAGTACCATGTGATGTACATCCCACACTTTCTATACCTGATATTGAGCTAATGCTGATTGGAAAAGAGTTGTACCTGGAGGCACAAATGCACACCATATTAGCCGGTGCTGCTGTCACAAACTAGGCATAGACACCAGCATGGGAACCAGTCCAAATCATATGACCTGGGGCATTTACCAATATGAAGGGCAAGCCAAATTCTAATTTAATTAGTCTAGGCTGTGGATATATGAACATTAAGTGGTTCTTTAACAAGCTGCTTGACCAGTTACTTACTCAGCTGTTAGCTAGCACATGCTACTAAAAGCTGACGACCAATTCGGTTGTTAGAGCCTTAGAACGTCATATGGTATTGTGAACAAGCCAGTTTGTGGACAGGGTGGTTTGTATAGAACAGCGAATGGTAAGTTTTCTCCATGAGTAATGCAATACTACACGGTTAGTTGTATATCATCCTTAACCCTGTTAGTCGTGTATCAGCCTCACAACCTGTCAGTCGTGTATTAGCTTTGTGTGCTGTCAGTCGTGTAGCAGCCTCGGACCCTCTTTGTCGTGTATCAGCCTCTTGGATTATCAGTCATGCAAGTCTAGTGCCTCTCCTGTTTGCCCGGGTGTATAGTCTCTTGTTGTATAATCTCGTAAATATATTTGTATAGTGTGCTGTAAATATACATGTATATTTTTTCTTGTAATAGACTTTAAGGCCAGAACAGAGTGTTCCCTTTCAAAACCTATATCAGCATAGGCATATATAGAAGGACCTCCCACCTCAGACTCCTTTTTGTATCTCACAGCTTTGTCGAAGTGTGGGAGATATGAGTAAAGCATTAGCTTTGATTGAGTCAGAAAGGGAGAGTAATTCCTACTGAAGCCTACAGATCCCTAGTCATTTGCAGGCAGCCATCAATCAGCCATCATGGCTGCTTTAGGCCTAGAAAGGAGAGGTAGAGACAGATATAAGAATATCCATATTCTTAGAGGCTTTTGGAACTGCAGCTGTTCTCTCAGAATACTTCAGTAATAAACTTACTGTTCATCGTCCTAAGACCCCTGTCTTAGTTAACACGATCTCCAACGTGTATATATATGTATGGACGAATTAGAAAGTGTCCGTTAAGTATATATATATATACATATATACATATATATATATATATATATATATATATATATATATATATATATATATATATATATATATATATATATATATATATATATATATATATATACATACAAGGGATCCCCTCTTTACGTAAGGCTTCCTTCTTGAGAGTTGATGCAAGCATATACATATATAAGTAAAAATATACATGCATACACACATACACATGCACACACATAATCATATACATCAAAATATATACATGTAAACATATTCATACCCACAAGTACTTTTCTGGTATTATTCATATGTTTAGGATTATGACTATTGTTATGTGCATTGCTATTAGCATATGTCTCATCTTTCCCAATATTTTTATTTTTATTTTTCAATTTTGTTTATTATCTTACACACTTTTTATTCCTTATTTGCACTTGTGTGTGTGAATATGTGTGCATGTATATATTTTGATGTATATGTTTATGTATATGCATGTGTATGTGTGTGTATGCATATATATTGTTAATTATATATGTATATGTTTGTGTATGTACATGTATATGGGTATGTGTGTACATGTGTTTGTATATGTATGTATATTTATGTGCATAATTATATTTATATTATTATATATTTTTCCATTATTCTTGTCATTTCTTCTCTTTAGTTTGTGTGATTTTGAGTTCATTGGTCCTTTGCCATTTTTATACTAAAAGGTTATCTATTTACCGATCTATGATCGTATTAAATAGAGATCGACATATTCTATTGTTAATGACTTATTAATAATTTCGTCGGTTTTCTTTGATTGTGGGTATTATTTCTTGTGGATTAGACTTGTCTTACTATCTTTAATTTGTAATTCCCTCAGGTCTCCAGCGTCCTTTTTGTTTTTACTCCCTCTGTTATTGTTATTTTACACTCACTTCTGCTTGAGAAGGGGGTCCAGTTAGGACCCTATATATAGCGTTATTTTTTCTGTGTTCTTTCACTGATGGGCTTCCTTACCATTTAGTGCTGTATGCTAACAGTTTGTGCTTACTCATATATATATATATATATATATATTATATATATATATATATATATATATATATATATATATATATATATATATATATATAAAGTAATCCCTCGCTATTTCGCGGTTCATCTATTGCGGATTTTTTTTGGAGAATTTTTTTTTTATTTATTTATTTTTTTAAGATTATTGTGACACCAGGATGGGCCAAAAAAATATAAAATAAGACAGCCTTTATCAGGCTATAAAGAGAACAGAGATGGAGAGTGTAATGACCTGTCAGATGTGAAGGGATTATAAAAGATGTGTAATGAATATCCAGCTCTCTGATGGGTTTTAATATACCTCTGCATTACTTTCATGATGTCTATTCCGATAATTCTCCTTAGATGTTATTATTATTATTATTATTATTATTATTATTATTATTATTATTATTATTAATTATTATTATTATTATTATTGGCGATAATAATTTTCCTTTGATGATGATTGTGGAGATTATTATCATTATTATTATTATTTATTATTATTATTATTATTATTATTATTATTATTATTATTATTATTATTATTATTAAGGGCTCATCATTGTTTATACATCTGTTAGTTTATTTACTTTAATAACTGTGTACAGTGCCACTCCCTAGTTTGCTGGGACAAGAAAGTGTGGGGGGTTGGGTAGAATAGAATGTTGGAGAGAGAGAGAGAGAGAGAGAGAGAGAGAGAGGAGAGAGAGAGAGAGAGAGAGAGAGAGAGAGAGAGAGAGAGAGAGAGAGAGAGAGAGAGAGAGAGAGAGAGAGAGAGAGAGAGGAGATCTTTAATTAACTCTTATTCATTCAACCAAAACTACATTATTTATTGTAAAAATAATGGTTTAATTACAAATTCGTAAGAATAATGATAATAATAATAATAATAATAATAATAATAATAATAATAATAATAATAATAATAATAATAATAATAATAATAATAATATCCACAATCATCATCAAAGGAAAATTATTATTACCAATAATAATAATAATAATAATAATAATATTAATAATAATAATAATAATAATAATAATAATAATAATGATAATAATAATATTAATAATAATAAATAATAATAATAATAATAATAATAATAATAATAATAATAATAATAAAAATAATAATAATAATAATGATGATAATAATAATAAGATTTAAGGAGAATTTTTGGAATAGATATCATGAAAGTAATGCAGAGGTATATTAAAAGCCAGCAGAGAGCTGGATATTCATTACACATCTTTTATAATCCCTTCACATCTGACAGGTCATTACACTCTCCATCTCTGTTTCTCTTTACAGCCTGATAAAGGCTGTTTTATTTTATCATTTTTGGCCCGTCCTGGTGTCATAATCATCTCTAAAAAAAAAACAAATAAATAAATAAATAAATTTTAGGTGTTCCTACTTCGCGGAAATTCACCTATCGCGGCCGGTCCCAGAACCGAACCCCCACGATAAACGAGGGATTACTGTATATATATATATATATATATATATATATATATATATATATATATATATATATATATATATATATATATATATTTATATATATATATATATATACATATATATATATATACATATATATATATATATATATATATATATATATATATATATATATATATATGTGTGTGTGTGTGTGTGTGTGAAACCTAAAACACATAATAACTGTGACAAGGCACTACCATCTACAACACTGAAGGTCATAAAGAAGAGGCTAACGTCTCAAATAACTGTTCAGCTAACGAAAGAACGCATTTTTCTAAATATTATTTGTTCATTCTATAGCTGCTTCCCAACACCACTCGTGGCTTCATTTTCGCATATAATCCAAATTCCATGCTAAATAGGCTGCAACAGTGATCAAATAAACACGTTAACATATGTGAAAACGTGAAGCATATTTTCCCCCCTGGCTGGGATTCGAACCTCACACACAAAATTACTGTGCCA
>JAXCGZ010013209.1:400000-405000 GCA_037179515.1 Halocaridina rubra
CGATGAAAAGATCAACTATTTCAATAATCAACTAGCAACTTGGAGTGAGACCAATGGGGTTTCAGTTGTCAAGACTAATCTGCAGTTCAGGCTTGGTACCGGCGACGTTGATCGGATGTGTTATGATGTAAATGATAAGGGGGATGCTCTCAACAGATTTGGCGTCATCAGGTTATTGAACATAATTGCTAAGCAATGCCCATTCTTCAAACTAAGCAACAACTGGGAAGAAATCATATACCAAACCATACCTGCTACATATGCTTCTGTATTGCAGCGGCAACAACGACCGGTCACGGCCAATAACGACAGTCAAAATAACACATACAGGAACAGAAACTACGACCGGCATCGCCAGCTCCCCTCAATAAGAAATAATATAATACGACTGCATAACAATGAATTCAGAAACGTCACTCAAGAAAGTAGCAACGATCAGCATTCTAGAAGGGATCCTCAACAGCATTCGGATGGATGTCATACCCGGGATTTTCGTCATCAGAATCGTCAAATCCCACCTGGTATTCGAGGATGGAGACGAGACTCGAGGATGAATCGCAGTCTTTGCGATCTCGACCAACCACGGCACTACCCCCAGCGTCCCCGGGCGAGGGAGAAATTGCAGCAGCTCTACAGTCGTCGACAGCCCTGTTCAAACTGTGGGGAAATAAACCATGATCTTTCCCACTGTAGGTTTAACTGTAGACTTAAATGTGGTCACTGCCGTGAACATGGCCATAAAACAAGATTATGTCCCTTAAATATATAGCAATCACATTGTAATACAGGCTTATTGAAACATCTCATAAGTATACAACACATCAATGCACAATCACTTTTGGGTAATTTCGACAATATTGAACTAATGATCAGAGAAAATAACGTAGATATAATGTGTGTTTGTGAAACTTGGCTCCTATCTTATATGCAGTCTGGTTTTGTTGCTATACCTGAGTATTCTTTTTATCGATTTGATGGCGGTAGGGGTGGGGGTGTGGGGGTGTATGTAAGAAATCATCTAACAGTCTCCCTATTAAAGACCCCTGAAGTCGAGCGACCTCCTCACCTCGAAGACATTTGGTTGACTGTTCAGAGTGGGAAATTCCCTTCCTTCATCCTGGGATGTGTATATAGACACCCTCATGCACTCAACGACACCTTTGATTACATCTCCGAGGTATTTCGGTCTGTCTGTTTGAGGAGCAAACCTCTCATTATTATAGGCGACTTCAATGATAACCTTTTTCTTCCTAATAATAAAATGGGGAAATTAATTCAATCCCTCCACTTAAATCAGTTTGTGAATAAAGCAACCCGTATCACCGCTAATTCCTCCAGCCTAATTGATCTTATAATTACCAATACACCTAGTTTTATAGTTCACCACAAAGTCTTACCTTGTCCTGTAGGAGACCACGAGCTTCTAATAGCTACAGTTAATGTCAGGAAGGAAAAGAGACCGCCAATTGTTAAAACTTTCCGCTCTCTTGAGAATTATTCTCAAAATTGTTTCTGTGACACTCTTCTTAATGAATACAACATTTTAAATTCAATACTAACTACAGATTGTGTAAAGTATCAAGTTTCTACTTTTACTGATGTTTTTACGAGATGTTTAAATGAATGTGCCCCTCTTACAACCAAAGTCATGACACGCCCTCCTGCCCCGTAGATTGACTCTCAGTTAAAAGAGAAAATGAAAAGAAGAGATGACCTCCTAAGGCAATTTAAATCTGATAGACAAAACTCCGAGATGGAAAGAGCCTATAGAAGAGAAAGAAACCTTACTAAAACAATGTTGCCCGAAAAGAAGAAAAATCGTTTCAGGGAAGAATTTTCCAAGTATAGGGGAAATATCAAAGGAACTTGGAATGTTATAAAAAGAATAATTCCTGCAAATAAGGAAATCTTAGAAAATTCTGACCTTCTCAGTGATAATGTGGAAAAGCGAGTGAATGATTTTAATAAGTATTTTGCTAAAATAGGTAAGTCCACATATGAAAAGTCCCAAGATAATAATGACTTGATTATTAATCAACCACATAATTGCCATTCTCCAGCTGAAAGAAATATTATCAATAATTTTAGACCGCACCCAATCGATTTAGTCACACTTATTCTTATCATAAAGAACCTCAAACCAACAAACTCTTGTGGTTCCGATGGGATACAACTTCGCTTCCTAATTGACTCATTGCCAGTTACAGTATTTTTCATTTTAGTCATTGTTAATACATCCATTGTTGTAGTCGTCGTGGCTCAGTCGGTAGCGTCTCCGACTCTGAGGCGTCAGGTCGAGGGTTCGCGCCCCGTCACGGTCTGAGGTTAGCAAAGGCATGCACTCAGCGTAAGGATTACATCTGCCAAAACAAGTCCTTCGCAAGAAGGCAACCGTCCTAGCCCTTGGTTGATAAGGGAGTCCGTGACGTAAAACCGGAACCGTTAATACATCCATTGTTACAGGCATTTATCCTAACCTCTGGAAGCATCCCTATATCATCCCCGTTTTTAAGAGTGGAGATACTAATAATGTTGAAAATTATAGGCCAATCTCTCTTCTCAGCATTCTGTCTAAAATACTTGAGAAGGTAGTTGCCACCCAGTTAATAAATTTCCTTGAATCAAATTGTCTATTATGTGAAGAACAACACGGTTTTCGGCCTAAACTTTCGACCGAGACGGCCCTACTTAAAATTACTGATAAAATTTATAGTAATATTGAAAATAAGAAAATATCACTTTTATTATTGTTAGATTTGTCTAAAGCATTTGACAGTGTACACCATCAAATTCTAATGAGAAAACTTTCCAAAGTTCATGTTGACTCATTTTGGTTCGAAAATTATCTGAAAGATCGAATTCAATCAGTTCGAATGGGCTCGACTCTCTCTTCTTCTTTAGATATCAGTTTTGGCGTTCCCCAGGGTTCAATTTTGGGTCCTCTGCTTTTCCTAATATATGTTAATGATTTACCTCAATTTATAAGAGATTGCCTACTTGTTATGTATGCTGATGACACCCAGATTATGCTTACTGGTGACATTGATAGAATTCCTGAAATCTTAAAAAGGGCTGATGATATATTAAACTGTGCCAAAAGTTATTTTAACAGTAATGGTCTTTTACTGAACGAAAATAAAACTAAATTCATTATTTTTGGATCAAATCAATACCTGTCCCGCATTCCTGAGAACATCAGTATAAATTTCAACAATGTTTCACTCTTCCCATCTAATAAGGTTAAAAATCTAGGAGTTATTATGGACAGTACCATGACATTTAATTTTCATATCGATGAACTACATAAAAAAGTGAACGGGACCCTTATTTACTTGAACAGAGTCTATGAAAGATTCGAGCCTGATTGTAGGGTAATTGTAGTACAAACATTGATTTTAAGTATTCTCAACTACTGTCTGAGTGTTTGGGGTTCCACGACTAAGACCCAGATGTTACGAGTGAAAAGGCTCCAGAAATTTGCTGCAAGAGTTGCCATACGGGGGGGTGCATAAATATGATCACGTGACTCCCCTCTTTGAGAGATTGGGTTGGCTAAGGATGGACATGAAGTTCATATATAATATCTGTCTTTTAGTTTTTAAAATAAATCATGGAATATTACCGGAATGGCTCTTCTCATTGCCAACAGTTAATCAAGTGCGTATCAATAACGTCAACACCAGATATCAGAATTCTTTTTACGTGCCCAGAACTTCCACTGATATTGGGGCAAGAGCCTTAAATGTAATGGGCCCGAGACTTTGGAACTCTTTACCCGCAAACTTAAGAAGCTGCCAAACATTACCCTCATTTAAATCTCATCTTTTAAATCACCTACTTAATTAGTGATTTTAGTCTCATTATTATCCTCCCATTGGGTAGACGAAGTGTACGTAAGGTTATTTTAATGTGTAAATATTTTGATTATGTGCTTTGCAAATTTCATTTGTTTCATTTTGACATTTTACATTTGTAATTTGTAATCAGATTAATTATCATGCAATAACCATTTTTGATGGAATAAAGTTTTTGACTTTGACTTTGACTTTGACCACTTGGCGGTTTGAATGGAGCCTCAACTTCGACGTGCACTGGAGAAAGTGTAAGTCCTCCAATTTAGAATTGCACTAAAATGAATTGGTAAATGATCAATATTTATTGCATTTATTAAATGACAGACCAAATGACAATATTGGTTATCGATAAAAACTAGTAGTAAATGAAAAAAATATATAATTTACACGAAAGTTTTGATCCGAAATTACGCAGGGTTGACTCACATGAGAAGTAATATAGTGGTATATTTGCTTTTTACTACATCAGGTATGAATTATTGACTCTAAATCTATTGCATTGACTTCTTAAGTTGTGAATATTTTTAAACATACTGACTAGCGTGCTGAATATGACTCATTTCCCGCCATTTTTTTTTTCAAGTGATATCATCTATTGAACTTTTTGTAGTATGTCCTGCGAGACAGTTTAGATTTGGCGTAAGAAAGAATTGGTTCTTCAGATTGTCTGACTTAAATCTTATAAGAAAGGAAAAATACCATCATAATACTTCTGTTAGAATGTAAAAGTGATAAGTTAATAGAGATTATTATTATGGAAAAAAACTTGTTTTTTGTGTCACTGTTATTTCCCAGTATGAGGGTGGACACAGAACCTGGCTGGGAAATTAAGGCTGAATGCCCTTCCTAAGACCCCACAGTGGGCTCAATCATGGGTCTGTCAACTCCAAAGTCGAGCACTCTGACCATTCGGCCACCGTGGTCCACAGAAATTACAATAATAATAATAATAATAATAATAATAATAATAATAATAATAATAATAATAATGAAAATAATAATGATGTTAGTAATAATAATAATAATATTATTATTATCTATTATAATAATAATAATGAGATTTATATATATATATATATATATATATATATATATATATATATATATATATATATATATATATATATATATATATATATACAGTAT
>JAXCGZ010013209.1:407500-417500 GCA_037179515.1 Halocaridina rubra
ATTATTATTATTATTATTATTATTATTATTATTATTATTATTATTATTATTATTATTATTATTATTATTATTATTATTATTATGTGTGTGGAAAGAGGTTTGTTGGAGGTGGAATGAGGAGGGGTGAAAATGAAGGTGGAAGAGAAAAAGAGATCTTTTGAGGAATGGCTGCAGTGTAACAGTAGGGAGAAGTATGAAAGATATAGGGAGAAAAATATGGAAACCAAACGAAAGGTAGAGGAAGAGAAGAGGTTGGCAAATGTTAGGTGGGGACAGGATTTTAGTAGGTTACATGAAGAGAATAAAAAGAAGTTTGGAAAGAAGTGAGGAGAGTAAGGAAGGGTGGATCGTGGATGGAGGAAACAGTGAAAGATGTGAATAGACAGATGTTAAGAGGAAACGATGCAAGGAAAAGATAGGCAGAATATTTTGAGTGCTTGCTGAATGTTGAGGAAGATAGAGAGACAGCTATAGTGGCAGTGGGGGGTGTTCAAGTGCCAGTAATGGGAGATGAAAATGAGAGAGAGATTACAAGAGAGGAGGTGAAAAGGGCATTGTATAAAGCAAAAGCAGGTAAAGCACCTTGAATGGATGGTGTGAGAGCGGAAATGTTGAAAGAAGGGGGTGTGACTGCATTGAAATGGTTAGTGAGCGTTTAATATATGCTTTATGTTGTCAATGGTGCCAGTGGAATGGGTGATTGCTTGTATAGTGCCCCTATACAAAGGTAAGGGAGATGTTTATGAATGCAGTAATTATAGGGGTATAAGGTTGTTGAGTGTAGTAGGAAAAGTGTATGGTAGGATACTGATTAATAGGCTTAGGGACAAGACAGAGGATGTGATCACAGAAGTGCAGAATGGTTTTAGGAGAGGTAGAGGTTGTATATAGATCAGATTTTTATAGTTAGGCAGTTATGTGAGAAATATTTAACAAAGAGTAAGGATGTGTATTTTGCAATTTTGGATCTGGAGAAAGCGTATGATAGAGTTGACAGAGAGGCAATGTGGAATGCTTTGAGGTTATAATTGATGGTAAACTGTTGCATGCAGTAAAGAGTTTGTATGAGGGCAGTAGAGCTTGTGTTAGGGTAGGGAATGGAGTGAGTGAGTGGTTTCCAGTGAGTGTGGGACTGAGACAGTGATGTACGATGTCACCATGGCTGTTCAATTTGTATATTGATGGAGTCGTAAGAGAGGTGCATGAGCGAGTGCGTGTTCGAGATTTGAGAGTAGTAGATGGGGATGATAACGAGTGGGAGCTGAATTATTTGCTGTTTGCAGATGATACTGTGGTGGTGGCAGATTTAGAGGAAAAGCTGTGTCAGTTAGTGTCAGAATATGGAATGGTGTGTGAGAGAAAGAAGTTGTGAGTAAATGTTGGAAAGAGCAAGGTTATGAGGTGTACAAGATATGAGGATGGTGCTGGATTGAATGTTATGTTGAATGGAGAGACACTTGAGGAAGTTGATCAGTTTAAGTATTTAGGCTCGGTTATAGCTGCAAATGGTGAAGTGGAAGCAGATGTGTGTCACGGAGTGAATGAAGGATGTAAAGTTTTGGGTGCGTTGAAAGGAGTGATGAAAAATAGAGGGTTGGAAATGAATGTTAAGAAAGTTTTGTATGAGAGAGTTGTTGTGCCAACTGTGATGTATGGATCAGAGTTATGGGGTATGAAAGTAAGTGAGAGACGTAAACTAAATGTGTTTGAGATGAAATGCCTGAGGAGTATGTTTGGTGTATCTCGGTTGGATAGGGTTAGGAATGATGTGGTGAGAGCAAGAATGGGTGTGAGGAGAGAATTTGCAGCCAGAGTAGGTATGAATATTCTGAGATGGTTTGGCCATGTGGAAAGGATGGATGATGAAAGACTGCTGAAAAATGTGGTGAATGCGAGAGTTGATGGGAGAAATGCTAGAGGGAGGCCTAGGTTTGGGTGGATGGATGGAGTAAGTAGAGCCCTGAATGATAGAGGATTGATGTGAGAGAAGCAGGTGAGTGTGGTAGGAATGGGAATGAGTGGCGAGCGATTGTGACGCAGCTCTGATGGGCATCTGCTGTTACCACGGGGCTGCATCTTACAGAGGTAGCCTTGTGGTAGGGGCAGTAGGGGAGTTGGCATATATGAAGCGACACAGGTTGTGGAAGAGTTATTGTTTCTTTTTTTATATCGGCTACCCCCATTTGGGGGAGACAGCCAAGGTAGATAGATAGAGAGGTTGTTATTATTATTATTATTATTATTATTATTATTATTATTATTATTATTATTATTATTGTGGTTCTTGTTCTTGCTGTTGTTAATATTATGATAATAATGAAAATAATGATAATTATATCGCCTGTGGCAGGGCTCGTAGTACCCTTATACGATAAAAAGTCTATTATTAGTTCCTTCTCAAGATGATATTAGTCAAAGTATGTTTGCATTACATAGATAGCATTCAGCAGAGCCTAGGATTCCGCAGACACCTTTTCAGTTCCTTTGCTTGCATTTACCTTTGTTATTGCAAGAGTAAATATGGAAAATAAATCAATGAAGAACTTATTCAAATCAATGTTGCTCAACTGAAGAATCCACTATATTGCAAAAACTTGAATAACTTATATGAATAACACTCTTCTCTTATGTTTCAGAGAATCATGTTTGTATGACTGTATGCATCCGTGAGTGTGTGTGTGTGCGCGCGCGCACACGTGTTCACCTATTTGTGCTTACGGGAAAGACATTATGCTCATAACTCCTCGTCTCCTAGTCAGTTTTATTTTTTTTTTACTTACTCTTATCATATCTGTCCTTAAAACTATGAATGCAGTTAGTATATTCTGCTTCCACAATTATTGATTCCAGTTAGCCACTCTTTTTTACCCTAACAGTACTTTCTTATCCAAAGTAGAACTTTTCTTAGCAAGCTTCAAACTATGGCCTGTAGTTCTAGAGTCACCAATATCATAATATTACTCTCTATCCACTCTAAAACCCACGAGGGAATTCCAAAATAGTTACCATATTCCCCCCTCTTCCATCTCGCTTCGAGTGATGGTAAGTCTAAATCCTTTATCCTGTCCTCGTAACTGAGATAACGTTTGTCACCAGCATTATAGCATGTCATTGAAATTTCTTATATATGCTTTTTTAAAGAACGGATTTCAAAAGAACGCTACATATTAAAGCTTTGGTGTGTGTGTGTGTTTGTTTGTTTTTTTTACTCCTGTAGTTATGTAAATTAATATCTACAGTCTCATACTACTTTAGTTACTATATTATAAACTTAATTCACGCTGTATACGTAAAACATCACTTCACTCTCATTATCACAATCCAGTATTTATACTTTGAGGAACAAATGCCAAGGCGCTTTCTTTGATTAAAATTTATTTTCCCTTGTATAATTCTCCTGTGAGGCTCATAGAAGAGGGAGAGTAGAGGGACTGCTCCCATACTGTGTCTTCTTTGATGTCGGCTACCCCATTACCAACTTTTAAGGGAAACAGCCTCGGTATGTGTGTGTGTGTGTGCTTATAAAACAGCAGCTATGAATGAAAGCACTGACTTCTGATATGGTTTTAGGATTGGTAGCTTGCTGCCAAGTAGAGAAATCCACAGTAGACTAAATTATAGAAAATAAGCGACACCTCATTTTGCGTTTGATTAAAATACACATTTATGAATTGCGTGCTTTCTCTGTTATAAGTTAGGAAGGGGTTCTCAAATTTATTCCCCTTAAATATACCCCGAGCTTAAAACCATCTACCTGTACCTCCCTTAATCTGACACCGAAATTGGTATGGTAATATAGTAAGACAAATGCGATTTACATTGGAGCTGCAATGAATATAAAAAAAAAATATTTAGATTGTAATGACTATTAAGCAGTTGCATCGATATCACAAACAATTTAGAGTGAATTTCTGTTTAAAATACTTTTCCTTGAGCCTTGTAAGTACCCCTGGAAAACTTCGAACCCCGGTTTGAAAACCTGTGGTTCATGGAGACCAACTCGACGCTGACTGATCGATAGCAAGTGCTGAAATTTGTTATAAACATTGTTAATTAACTATACTTCCAAGTCAAACGTCAAAGGGGAAGTTTATATATATATATATATATATATATATATATATATATATATATATATATATATATATATATATATATATATATATATATATATATATATATATATATATATATATATATATATATATATATATATATATATATATATATATATATATATATATATATATTTATATATATATATATATATATATATATATATATATATATATATATATATATATATATATATATATATATATATATATATATATATGTATGTATATATATATATATATATATATATATATATATATATATATATATATATATTTTTTTTTTTTTTTTTTCCAAATCTAATCGTTAGATGGCAGAATATACATTCCTTAATGTATTCTTAAATGGAGTAATCTCCGTGGCAAAATGGTACCGTCTGCGAGTCTGAGGCGGCAGGTCGAGGGTTCGCGCCCCGTCACGGACTGAGGTTAGTAAGGGCATACACTCAGGGTAACGATTACATCTGCCAAAACAAGTCCTTCGTAAGAAGGCAACCGTCCTAGCCCTTAGAAGAAAAGGGAGTTCGTGACGTAAAACCGAATCCAATATATTCTTAAATGGGTGTTGCTGAACAATTTAAAGAAGTGGTACTTATAATGTGCACAGATAAATCAAACTGTGTTTAAAACAAAAATAAACTGCGTATAGCTATGTAACTTGTTTTGTCTGACTATATCTCCTAGGTTCGAATGACGGCCATGGAAAATATAAGCTTCATATTTTCAAATGCAATAAAGTATATACTGTATATGTATGTATGTATGCTTATATATATATATATATATATATATATATATATATATATATATATATATATATATATATATATATATATATATATATATATATATATATATATATATATATGTATATATATATATATATATATATATATATATATATATATATATATATATATATATATATATATATATATATATATATATATATATATATATATATATATAAAGTTTTACTGATTTTTTATTTTACCTTTTATGACCTTCAATGCACATATTTGTAAAGAAGTCTTTCTTTCGTTAACGTTGAGAGACTGGAGGATTTAAAACAAAGCTTACTTAACATCACGATGACTCTGTTGCATACAAAATCTTTATTGTAAAATTGGACTTTCTTGAATGGGGCTGGCAATCATTTTAAATTTTTTCTCATTTTTGTTTCTTGTACTTTGTGGTACTAGAATAAGGTACTTTGTCTTCTTTATTCTAAGACTTTATCTCCAACGGTGCACTTGATCTCTCTTCTTAACAGTCTCTTCGGAATTTTACGTGAATTTTATCCTATATGTTGTCAACACTTGTCATTCTGTGACTCACAGGACTCTGTACCCGTTGAAGGGATTCAGGAATCAAACATGGGATATTGGAGAATGGATTTGACAACTAGTAGTATGTCACTGCAACTTCTTGCCCCAAAGACTCCTAAAAATTTATTATTCTATCCTTGATTACAGCTTGCAAACTTAAGGTCTAGGCTCAAATATGATGGTTTGCTGTCTCTGACTGCCTACTGAAGGCAACTAACTACTTAAGAACTGCTTCCATGCCTTTAGCAAGCTACAAAATGCAAAAGGAGGAGACTGAGACTGGAAGAGCTTTCTGAATATGCCTAGACCAATCAGGATAATACTTGCGCAATCTTCGGACAAAAGTGGCTTACCTTCAATATGGTTTACCCTCACCACTTCATCAATGCCAACTCTCTCGCCACCAAAGCCGAATTGAACATAAAATCTCGCTTCCATCATATTTTGCTGTACACGGCAAAGACATTTTTGTAACATGGATTTTGGACCATCTAGTGTTATTAACACTAGTTTGTCTAGACTGACTGATAAAAAATATAGAGTCGGAAAGCCCATCTTTTGCCACTAATTCTGCATCAGAGGGGCTGCTTATGTAAACAATGCAATCACTACATACAAAGGGGCGACTTTGTCTACAGTAATTAATGAATTAATTTCAGTCATTAACGCAATGATTAACACATGTCAGCCAGCGATAAAATCAGCATTGTAATGGAAAAAACAAATAAAAGGTAGTGGTTTTTAACAGTTGCTGTAAGAAGTAAGACAAAAAGAATTAAATCCATATAATTATTAAGCCAAGGTGCTACCAACTACAACACAAGTAATCATAAGACCCGGTCGGGGTAAAAATGATTCATGTTTTCACATATGTAATATGCTTATTTGCTAATTGTTGGTCCCGAATGAGATTGTGAGTTGATATAAATGCGAAAACGAAACCACGAATGAGGTTGGGGAAACTGTAATATGAATATGGTGGCATCCAGTCGGAATGCATTCATTCCTACCATAGCAGATAAATGCTATAAGGTCTATTTTCTGTTAACTTTCTGTGGTGTAGTTGATAGCGCCTTGGCTTAGTAATATAAATTCTAGGTTCAAGTCCCATTCGGGGTAAAAATGATTGATTGTTTCACATATGTAATGTGCTTATTTGGTTATTGTTGGTCCCGAATGAGATTGGAAGTTGAATTAAATGCGAAAACGAAACCACGAGTGAGGTTGGGGAACTGTAATATGAACACAGTGGCATTCAGATAGAATGCATACATTCCTACTATAGCAGATATAAGCTATAAGGTCTGTTTCCTTTTAATCTTCTGATGTGTAGTTGGTAGCGCCTTGGCTTATTAATTATAAGTTCTAGGTTCAATTCCTGGTCGGGGTAAAAATTATTTATGTTTTCACATATGTAATGTGCTTATTTGGTTATCGTTGGTTCCGAATGACATTGGGAGTTGAATTGAATGCGAAAACGAAACCACAAGTGAGGTTGGGGAAACTGTAATATGAACATTAGTGGCATTCAGATAGAATACATTCATTCCTACTTACCAGATATAAGCTATAAGGTCTATTTCCTTTTAACCTTCTGTCGTGTAGTTGGTAGCACCTTGGCTTAGTAATTATAAGTCCCAGGTTCAAGTCCCGGTCGGGGTAAAAATGATTTGTGTTTTCACATATGCAATGTGCTTATTTGCTTATTGTTGGTCCCGAATGAGATTGGGAGTTGTATTAAATGCGAAAATGAAACCACAAGTGAGGTTAGGGAAACTGTAATATGAACGTAGTGGCACTCAGATAGAATGCATTCATTCATACTATAGCAGATATAAGCTATAAGGTCTACTTCCTTTTAACCTTCTGTGGTGTAGTTGGTAGCACCTTGGCTCAGTAACTATAAGTCCTAGGTTCAAGTCCCGGTCAGGGTAAAAATGATTCATGTTTTCATATGTAATGTGCTTATTTGCTTATTTTTGGTCCCGAATGAGATTGGGAGTTGAATTAAATGCGAAAACGAAACTTCGAGTGAGGTTGGGGAAACTCTAATATGAACATAGTGGCATTCACATAGAATGCATTCATTCCTACTATAGCAGATATAAGCTATAAGGTCTGTTTCCTTTTAACCTTCTGATGTGTAGTTGGAAGCGCATTGGCTTATTAATTATATGTCCTAGGTTCATGTCCCGTTCGGGCTATAAATTATTCATGTTTTCACATATGTAATATGGTTATTTGGTTATTGTTGGTCCCGAATGAGATTGGGAGTTGAATTAAATGCGAAAACGAAACCACGAATGATGTTGGGGAAACTGTAATGTGAACATAGCAGTATTTGGATAGAATGCTTTCATTCCTACTATAGCAGATATAAGCCATTAGGTCTGTTTCCTTTTAACCCTCTGTGGTGTAGTTGGTAGCGCCTTGGTTTAGTAATTGTAAGTCCTAGGTTCAAGTCCCGGTCGGGTTAAAAATGATTCATGTTTTCACATATATAATGTGCTTATTTGGTGATATATATATATATATATATATATATATATATATATATATATATATATATATATATATATATATATATATATATATATATATATATATATATATATATATATATATCTATATATATATATATATCTATATATATATATATATATATATATATATATATATATATATATATATATATATATATATATATATATATATATATATATATATATATATATATATATATATATATGTTCCGGTTTTACTTCACGGACTCCCTTTTCTACCAAGGGCTAGGACGGTTGCTTTCTTGCGAAGGACTTGTTTTAGCAGGTGTAATCGTTACCCTGAGTGCATGCCCTTGCCAACCTCAGACCGTGACGGGTGCCCGAACGCTCGATTTGAATCCTCAGAGTCGCGGACGCTACCGTTTGAGCCACGGTAACTACTTATATATATATATATATATATATATATATATATATATATATATATATATATATATATATATATATATATATATATATATATATATATATATATATATATATATATATATATATATATATATATATATATATATATATATATATATATATATATATATATATGTGTGTGTGTGTGTGTATGTGTGTGTGTGTGTGTGATTACCTAATTGTGATTACCTAATTGTGTTTACGGGAAAGAGCCCAAAGCTCGTATCTTCCCGTCTCCTGATCGGTTCCATTTTTAGACTTAGTGATACTTATCATACCTGTCCTTAAAACTATGGATTGAGATAGCATTAACTACCTCCTCGCTTAGCGAATTCCAATTATCAACTACTCTTACACTGAAAAAGTATTTCCTTACATCCTGTGTGTGTGTGTGTGTGTGTGTGTGTGTGTGTGTGTGTGTGTGTGTGTGTGTGTGTGTGTGTGTGTGTGTGTGTGTGTGTGTGTGTGTGTGTGGTGTGGGTGTGTGGGTGTTTTTGTGTATAAGTGTATATGGAACTTTAAAGGCTTTGCAGTACTACTAATACTACTACTACCACCATCGCTACTGCTACTAATAATAATAATTATTATTATAATAAAAACAAGCACCAGTCTAGTTATATTGCCACTAATGACGTGAACTTTACCGCGGTCTTCCACAAACTAATAATACTAAACTCTAAATAGCACACCTGAAGAACTGATGCATATTTTATAGTATGTATCCAACTCAATATCATACATATAAACAGATGTTTTTTCCCCATGTTTACATACTCTCAAAGGATAATTATTTGCTCAAATGTTAATGAAACTCAAGTTTTTGTATGTTAGCAGGCCGAAAGAAATATTAATCGCGCACAGATGGGTTTAATGTGACTCATTTCAGTGGGTCGCTCTATACTCAACCCTCAAGGTGGCGAATGAAGAAACCCTTTTATTGAGCGCTACTCCATATTTATAAAAGGAGTCGTCGACCAACACAAAATAGCCAGGATAGGCCCGGCGAGCCTCCGGGGTATAAATAATACTATTTATTGCTCAGGAAACGCAACCAATTGACAATCCATCATATGTATGACACACGTCACACTACCAGGCGAATGGGGAGAGGTAACTTTCGTTCTGTTATATATGATTTATAACGAATTTGATGAATAGAATAGAATTTACAATAATGTCTCTGATGCAGATGCGATTTCAAGAGTGAACAAATATGATAAAATAATAAGATAAGTAACTTTATATATATATATATATATATATATATATATATATATATATATATATATATATATATATATATATACATATATATATATATATATATATATATATATATATATATATATATATATATATATATATATATATATATATATATATATATATATATATATATATATATGATAAAGCCTACTCTGTAACCCACTATTCAAAGGTTATATTTGAAGCATGGTGTCTTGATGTCTTATATAAAATATACATCCTCTTTGATGCAATACTAATATTGTAAATATGGATGGTTGTAATGAAAGTTCTTGAGATCCTTAGCACATACGAGTATGTTTACCTACTCGTGTAC
>JAXCGZ010013209.1:420000-435000 GCA_037179515.1 Halocaridina rubra
TAATAATAATAATAATAATAATAATAATAATAATAATAATAATAATAATAATTGTTATTGCTATTATTATTATTATTTTTATTGCTATTTTAATTTTTATTATTATTATTATTATTATTATTATTATTATTATTATTATTATTATTATTATAATTATATTATTATTATTATTATTATTATTATTATTATTATTATTGATGATAAAAATAATAATAATATATTATTAATGTCTTAGTAAGTTTCGCATATAGTTCGTTCACAACAGTTAGGTTCTTGAAGTAAAGCCATTCCAATAAGAGTTTATATATATAAATATATATATATATATATATATATATATATATATATATATATATATATATATTGTGTGTGTGTGTGTGTGTGTGTGTGTGTGTGTATGTTGGTAAATACCTAATTGTAATTTCCTAATTGTGTTTACAGGAAAGAGCCCAAAGCTCGTATCTTCCCGTCTCCTGATCGGTTCTATTTTATACTTAGTGATACCTATCATACCTGTCCTTAAAACTATGGATTGAGATAGCATTAACTACCTCCTCGCTTAGCGAATTCTAATTATCAACTACTCTTACACTGAAAAAGTATTTCCTTACATCCTGCAAAGAAGTTTTCTTACGAAGCTTCAAACCATGACCTCTAGTTCTAGAGCCTGCCATATCAAAAATCGATCCCTATCCACTCTATCATAACCATGAAGGAATTTAAAGACTGTCACCATCTCCCCCCCCCCCTCATTCTTCTAGCTTCGAGTGATGGTAAGTCTAATTCCCTCAGCCTCTCATCATAACTGAGATTGCGTATTTCTGGCACCAGTTTCGTGGCATGTCTTTGAACTTTTTCAAGCTTAGCTATGTGCTTTTTCAAGTGCGGATTTCAAAAGGGGGCTGCATATTCGAGTTTTGGCCTCACATAGGTTACATAAATATTTCTGAACATTTCCTTGTCCATGTGCCTGAAGGCTACCCTTACATTTGATAAGAATGCATATGCTACCCTTACTATGCCATTTATATGTATTTCTGGAGACAAATCTGCCAGTATGTTTACTCCTAGATCTCTATCATTTTCTGTCTCTTGAAGTTGTACTCCAGCCACCGAGTAGTCAAGCTTGTTCCTTCTTGCACTTGTACCCATTCTCATTACCTTACATTTTGAAGTATTGAATTTCATTAGCCACTTTTCTGACCACTCATGCCATTGTTCTCGTTTTTTACTTTCTTCACAATCTTTGCATCATCTGCAAACTTATTCATGAATGAATTTACAGCCTCTGGTAGGTCATTTACATATACAAGGAACAAAAGTGGCCCTAAAACTGAACCCTGTGGAACTCCACTACTAACTCTTCTCCATTCAGACACTGAGTGTCTTACTCTAACCCTCTGTTCCCTTCCTTCTAAGTAAGTTTTTATCCATTCCAAAACATTTCCACCTATTCTAGCCATTGCTTGCAGCTTCCTAATAAGTCTCCCATGTGGAACAGTGTCAAACACTTTCTGGAAGTCTAGGAATATGCAATCGGCCCAGCCCTCTCTTTCCTGTAAGATTCGGCTTACCTCATCATAAAATTCTAATAAGTTTGTTACTGTTGATCTACCTTCTCTGAAGCCATGTTGCCTCACTGACAAAAAGTTGAAGGATTCCAAGTGAAGAGAGATATGTTTCCTTAGTAGTTTCTCCATAACTTTGCAAACTATGCTGGTCAAGGAAACTGGTCTATAGTTCAGAACCGTGTCCCTCCTTCCCTTTTTGAAGATAGGTATCACGTTTGCTTGTTTCCAGCATCTTGGAATCTCCCCTGACTCAAGTGACTTTTTAAATATGATACCTAGTGCCACTGATATTGAGTTTGCGCATTTTTTAAGTACATGAGGGATATGTCATCAGGACCTGTAGCTTTATGAACATCTAACTCCATCAGCGCCTTGCATACCTCTGTGGCTGTAAGGGTAATATTCTCTAATACCGGCCCTTGAGCTTCTATCTCTGCAATCTGAAGGGGTGGGTATTTTCTACTGTAAATACTAACTGAAACTCCTTGTTCAGTTCTTTGCAGATCTCTTCATCCTTCTCAGTGATGCTTCCATCCTCTCTCTTAAGCCTTAAAACCTGTTCTTTTACTTTCAGTTTTCCTCTGATAAAGCTGTGGAATAGCTTGGGATTTTCTTTAGCCTTCTTGGTGATGTCCCTCTCATAGTCTCTCTCTGCCTCTCTTCTTTTACTTAGGTAGTCATTTCTTGCTCTTTTGTAGGTTTGCCAGGCATCTATGTTTTTTCTCCTCCTATACCTTTTCCAGCATTTGTCTCTCCACTCCTTAGCTCTTTTACACTCATTATCGAACCATTTCTCTCTGTCATGAATTACACCTACTTTGGTGAAAGGTATGCAGCAATCAATTATCTATCCATATTTCTCACAAACTATGTCATACATTTCTTGTACAGATTTGTTGTAAAATAAGGTTCTCCAGTGTGTGTGATTACCTAATTGTGATTACCTAATTGTGTTTACGGGAAAGAGCCCAAAGCTCGTATCTTCCCGTCTCCTGATCGCTTCCATTTTAGACTTAGTGATACTTATCATACCTGTCCTTAAAACTACTCTTACACTGAAAAAGTATTTCCTTACATCCTGCAAACAAGTTTTCTTACGAAGCTTCAAACTATGACCTCTAGTTCTAGAGCCAGCCATATCAAAATATCCATCCCTATCCACTCTATCATAACCATGCAGGAATTTAAAGACTGTCACCATATCCCCCCTCACTCTTCTAGCTTCCAGTGATGGTAAGTCTAATTCCCTCAGCCTCTCATCATAACTGAGATTGCGTATTTCTGGTACCAGTTTCGTGGCATGTCTTTGAACTTTTTCAAGCTTAGCTATGTGCTTTTTCAAGTGCGGATTCCAAAAGGGGGCTGCATATTCGAGTTTTGGCCTCAGAAATATTTATGTAACCTCACATAGGTTACATAAATATTTCTGAACATTTCCTTGTCCATGTGCCTGAAGGCTACCCTTACATTTGATAAGAATGCATATGCTGCCCTTACTATGCCATTTATATGTATTTCTGGAGACAAATCTGCCAGTATGTTTACTCCTAGATCTCTCTCATTTTCTGTCTCTTGAAGTTGTACTCCAGCCACCGAGTAGTCAAGCTTGGGCCTTCTTGCACTTGTACCCATTCTCATTACCTTACATTTTGAAGTATTGAATTTCATTAGCCACTTTTCTGACCACTCATGCAGATTATTTAGATCCTCCTGAAGTTCTCTACCATTGATCTCATTTTTTACTTTCTTCACAATCTTTGCATCATCTGCAAACATATTCATGAATGAATGTGTGTGTGTGTGTGTGTGTGTGTGTGTGTGTGTGTATGTATATATACCTAATTGTGCTTACTGGAAAGAACCCTATACTCTTAACTCACAATCTTCCTATATATTTCATTATTTTTACTCAGTGACCCTTATCATATTTTCCTTAAAACATGGATACAGGAAGCATTTACTGTTTCCTCGCTTAGCAAATTCCTTTCATTATGTCTTACGCAAAAAATATATTTTACATTCTTACACAAACGACTTTGTGTGTGTGTGTGTGTGTATATATATATTTGCATATATATATATATATATATATATATATATATATATATATATATATATATATATATATATATATATATTCATTTTTTTTTTCATTTATAATATAGAGCATCTGCCTCACGAATCACCCTTTGTTTTCGAACCCGGCATCGTTGCCAACACATTTATTTATATTAAAAGAGGTGAAGTAAGTGTTCCTCCTCTCGCAGATTAAATGTAGAGATTTTAATTTTAAGTTTTAATTGCATCTTGACCTTTTCCTTAACGACTGTATGCTCTAAACGTCTTAAAGTACTGCTTCGTAAAACCATTAGCACCTGAGCGTTAAGGGCGGTTTACACGGTCAAACGGTTCGTCGAACACGGTTCGACAGACAAGTGTTGGAAGTGATGTTCGAACGAGTGAACGGGGTATTTGGTTGTCGAACACGGAACACGGAAGTGTCTGCTTTTAGGAATATTCTGATTTCTTTAAAGGGCGGTTTACACGGTCAAACGGTTCGTCGAACGCGGTTCGACAGACAAGTGTTTGAAGTGATGTTCGAACGCGTGAACGGAGTATTCGGTTGTCGAACACGGCGAACGCGGTTCGACAGACAAGTGTTTGAAGTGATGTTCGAACGTGAGAACGGGGTATTTGGTGTTCGACAACCAAATACACCGTTCACGCGTTCGAACATCACTTCAAACACTTGTCTGTCGAACTGAGTTCGACGAACCGTTTGACCGTGTAAACCGCCCTTCAAAGAAATCAGAATATTCCTAAAAGCAGACACTTCAAAAGTCTCCAGATGAATTAAATCTTAAACAGGTCTCGAGAGGGATCGTTGACCTTTTTTTTTCTTTTTAGTTTGATGGTTAATCTTTCAAAAGGTGATGATAATAAAAGTAAAAAATAATAATGATAATAATAATAATGGTAATACTTTTTATTATTATTATTATTATTATTATTACTATTATTATTATTATTATTATTATTATTATTATTATTATTATTATTATTATTATTATTATTATTATTATTATTATTATTATTAATATTTTTATTATTATTATTATTATTATTATTATTATTATTATTATTATTATTATTATTATTATTATTATTATTATTATTATTATTATTATTATCAATAATTATAATAATGATATGCTTATTATTATTTTTAATTATTATTATTATTATTATTATTATTATTATTATTATTATTATTGTTATTATTATTGTTATTATTATTATTATTATTATTATTATTATTATTATTATTATTATTATTATTATTATTATTATTATTATAATTATTATTATTATTATTATTATTATTATTATTATTATTATTATTATTATAATTATTATTATTATTATTATTATTATTATTATAATAATAATAATAATAATAATAATAATAATAATAATAATAATAATAATAATAATAATCATAATAATAATAATAATAATAGTAATAATAATAATAATAATAATAATAATAATAATAATAATAATAATAATAATAATAATAATAATAATAATAATAATAATAATAATAATAACTGATAATTGAAATTATTATTATTATTATTATTATTATTATTATTATTATTATTATTATTATTATTATTATTATTATTATTATTATTATTATTATTATTATTATTATTATTATTGATTAATGAGGCAGAGCTTGTATATAACCTCAAGCCATATAGCTTTAAAATAGATTAATTTGTTGACTGATAAATATTTCCTCTTACGCCAAATATGTTGCGTAGCTGCAGGTGCGTTCTGGAGTTATGACGTCATGAAACAGCTTTTGATGCGTGAGTTATTTGTGCTGTTTTGCCTTTTTAAATGTCAAGTTTATTATTGCATGACATCAGGTATGACGTCATAAAAGAGTAAGTCGGTATTGGATCCCATCTGGTTCGCAAGTTGGTATTAAAGATCTATATTTCAATCCCTGGATGGGCTTAACCCAAGTGGATAGTTGAGTATCCTCTGACAATCATACTCTTACATCCTTTTTTTTTTTTTTAAGATCTATATATATTGATAATAAAATTCCTAATAGCAGTGTAAAATATCAAGAGTTTACAATTTCGTATCAAATATTTTTTTTTTTACTGATAGATATGTGCGTGTGTGTGTACTTTAAAAAAAATTCCCTGGATACTTTACATAATGATATCGCATCAGAGAGGAATGCATATTTTGGACATTGTTTCAGACATCTTTGAAGAACGTTTCGAGAGATCTTCTCTCAAAGAGGTACACGTTTCTAGACGGAAATTATCTTCAATAATGAAGGTTGACCCCTAAAAGCTCATATACCAAGGCAGAAGAGACTTCAGTATTGAAGATCATTTCTGGCGAAGAGGCCAGTACCTCAAAGGGGGAAAGCTCTGTCAATACACTCTTCATAGGAGATATCTGAAGTCATGTCTCTTGAAACCTTGTGTAAAATATACACATTCCTCTTTGATGCGAAATCATTATGCACATACACACATATATACACACATACACACGCACACAAACTCATATATATATATATATATATATATATATATATATATATATATATATATATATATATATATATATATATATATATATATATATCCCCTGAGGGAGAGGGGTAAGAATACTTCCTCCGTGTTCCCCTGCGTGTCGTAAAAGTCGACTAAATGGGGTGGAGCGGGGGGGCTGGGAATCCCCTCCTCTGTATTTAATTCCCACAAAAAGTCAAAGTATTGTCTTTGACTCAGCCACCCTCCCTATAAAGGAGAATATGGCTTTATATATATATATATATATATATATATATATATATATATATATATATATATATATATATATATATATATATATATATATATATATATATATATGTATATATATATATATATATATATATATATATATATATATATATATATATATATATATATATATATATATATATGTATATGTATATAGACTCACAAAAGCTGCAATTAATGGCAAGAATAGGTGGAAATGTCTTGGAATGGATGAAAATTTACTTAGAAGGAAGGGAACAGGGGATTAGAGTAAAACACTAAGTGTCTGAATGGAGAAGAGTTAGTAGTGGAGTTCCACAGGGTTCAGTTTTTGGGGCCACTTTTGTTCCTTGTATATGTAAATGACCTAGCAGAGTCTGTAAATTCATTCATGAATATGTATCCAGATGATGCAAAGAGTGTGAAGAAAGTAAGAACCGAGAGCAATGAAAGAGAACTTCAGGAAGAGCTAGATAATCTGCATGAGTGGTCATAAAAGTGGCTAATGAAATTCAGTACTTTTAAATGTAAGGTATTGAGAACGGGAACAAGTGCAAAAAGGCCCAAGCTTAAATACTCAATAACAGGAGCAAAACTTCAAGAGAGAGAGAATGAGAGATTTCTAGGAGTAAACATACTGGTAGATTTGTCTCTAGAAGTGAATATAAATGGCATAGTAAGGGCAGCATGTGCATTCTTAGCAAGTGTAATGGTAGCCTTCAGGCACATGGACAAGGAAATGTTCAGAAATATTTATGTAACCTATGTGAGACCAAAGCTTGAATATGCAGCCCACTTTTGGAATCCACTCTTAAAAAAGCACATAGTTAAGCTGAAAAAAGCTCAAAGACTTGCCACAAAACTGGTGCCAGAAATATGCAATCTCAGTTATAATGAGAGGCTAAGGAAATTGGACTTACCATCACTCGAAGCTAGAAGAATGAGGGGGGATATGGTGACAATTTTTAAATTCCTTCATGGTTATGACAGAGTGGATAGGGATCGATATTTTTATATGGCTGTCAATAGAACTGGAGGTCATAATTTAAAGCTTCGTAAGAAAACTTCTTTCCAAGATGTAAGGAAGTACTGTTTTAGTGTATTAGTAGTTGATGATTGGAATTGGCTAAGCGAGAAGGTAGGGAATGCAAACTCAATCCATAGTTTTAAGGACAAGTATGATAAGTATCAATAGGTACAAAAATGGAGCCAACCAGGAGACGGGGAGCTACGGACATGGGGCTCTTTCCCATAAGTATAATTAGGTAATTACACAATTTTTAAAGAAAACCACAGTTAAGGAAATAAGCTAGTATGTAAAGGAATTAAATTATTACACAAATATAAAATAATAGACTTTATAATCAAGTAAATAAATATTTATGCTAATAAATATGTAAATAAAAGAAATAAGCAAACTCACAAAGGAACGCCCTTCGTAGCCCTTGGAATCCGCGTCAAACTTCTGCCTAGGAGACTAGAGTTCGATTCTCGAAGGTGCTTTATACTACTTAGCTCTTCAGTGGGTTACTGTAACGTTATTAGCGCCCTGCGTGAGGTCGTCTATGCACACCTAGTACACCATTTGATGGGTGGAGTCACTGATAGAACAGTGTGTACATGAGCTGCACTTTAATAGCGACAATAACGATTTTCTGTAAAGTTTACTCCTACAAAGTGACGTCAATGATAAGAATACTCTTACAAATATAAGTGAATTATGACTTTGCAAAAGTAATTGATTTACAGATTGCGAGAATTGCTTGACATGTCCCTCCTCACCCAACACACGTTATTGGGGTCGTGGGAATGGAACATGAGAATTTGGAGGGAGGGGCAGGTAATGAGAAAATTAATGGCAGGTCTTTCAAGTTTCAAGGAAGGGATAAGTGGAAAAATGATTTCGGCAAGATATTGCATGAGTTAGGATATGACCCTTTGGCGCCAGGTAGTCTGATAATCTGTTGGTGATCAATAAAATATCATGTTAAGAAATAAAGAACAATACACCATACAACAACAACAACACAAAGCATTTACAGGCTGGATATAATATTGTATTATCATCGCTCTACCAGATCTTCCTGGGTCCTGCAGAGAGAGGAAATGCTGAGGGAAGTGATGATGTTGTCCCTAAAGTGGTAAACCCTCTCAACTCAATAGACTAAGTGGATCCCAAACTATTACATATGCAATATTTACTGTGTAATAATATATTAATATGATCACACTTCGAATAAATTGATACTCGTCTCTTTTATGTAAAAATTACTACTACTACTACTACTACTACTAAAATTGAATTCAGATGCGAGGTTTGAGCATTTGTGAGCGGTTTTGGTCCTGGTACTGAGGGAAGTATGGAGGGAACAGAAGAGGTTTGGAATAATTGAAACGAGTGGGTGGAATACTTGGGAATAAATGTGGATGTGGTGTTGATTGGAGATTTGAATGCTAGAGTAAGAGATTAGACAGTAGATGGTGTAATTGTTAAGTATGGAGTACCTGGCAGTAATGAGAGTGTAGAGAAAATTATAGAAATATGTATTAAGATAAATGCTGTTGCTAATACTGTATTTAAAAGCAAGATCTACACAAGTGTGCATTGGTCATGGTGGAGTAGTGACAAAACTTTAATGGATTAAGTTATGATGGACATGGAACTAGTGGTGGAATATCTAAAAATTATTTAGTGGAAGATAGAGTGGGAGAAAAGTGGAGATAGAGGAGAAGGCAGGGAGGAAGAGAGGTGTTAAAAGTGAGCAAACTGAATAAGGAAGAGAAAGAATATAATTATAAGGCTAGTCTGAGGAATGTGTGAAATGTAATGAAAGAGAAAGTGGGGGAGGAAGAAGAAAAATGGAAGTATTTTAAGGAGGAAGTTCTGAAGTGTGCAGATGTAATATGTGGAAAGAGACTAATGGGTAAAAGTAAATAGAAGGATAGTGAATGGTGGAATGAAGAGGTGAGTGCAGTAGAGGCTGAAAAGTAGCAGGAACTGGAGCTGTTGTTGCAGAGAGGTAATGTAGAAATATATGAGAGGCATAGTGCAAAGATGAGGCTAGCGAAGCATGTGGTTAAAGAGGATAAGAGAAAATCGGGAGTGAGGTGGGAGAGATGCTAGTCTGAAATTTTTAAAAGGAATAAAAAAATGCTTTGTCAGGAAAAGGAAAAGTACAGAGAGATGAGTCTGGTTGGGAGGAAAGGGCACAAGGAGCAGATTGACAGTTGCTAGTAGACGTCATAAAGACGAGAGAGATTGGCTGAGTATTTATGAGGGAGATGACAGGCAGAGATTATGGGTGTGGGAGGTGAATTGAGAATGTAAATGTTACATGAGGAGAATAAGAAAATAACAAGAGTGGGGGTACATGGGTGTCATGTAGAATGCTTGTCAAAAAGGTGAGGAGACATAATTGGAATGGGTGGTGAGGTTACTGAATGTATATTTCAAGAAAGGAAGAGCCCCAGTTGAATTTATGAGTGCATGTGTAGCTCCACATTATGAAGGGAAGGGAAATAAGTATTAGTGTAGTAGCTTTAGAAGAAGTAATTTATTTAGTGTATTTGGTATGGTATATGAAAAAATGTTGATGAAGAGAATTAGAAAATGTTCTGGCAGATTAATCAGGGAGAGCAGTGTGAGTTCAGGAGAAGAAGAGGATGTATGTATCAGGTACTGATGTAAGACAAGTGTGTGAGAAGTTCTTAAAGAAAGGTAGGTTTACTTTTTGGGCTTTTATGGACTTAGAGAATCCATATGACATGGTTGAAGAGAGATATTTTGGAGTGTATTGCAATTGTATGGAATAAGTTGAAAATTGTTAAATGCAGTCAAAAATTATCACATGAATAGTAGAACACATGTTAGTCGGGAATGGTATGAGTAATTGATTTGAAGTGAATGTGGGGTTACGACATCGTTGTGTTTAATGTGCATTTGGATGGAGTGGTAAAGGAAGTAACTAAAAGAGTGCTAGTCGGAGGCTTGGATTTAGTGGATTAGAATGGAAGGTTGTGGAAGGTGAATCAGTTGCTATTCTCAGATGGCACAGCATTGGTGTCTGATTCTAAGGATGAAGCGAAGCAGATGGTTTGTCTTGGTGTGTAAAAGAAGGAAGTTGAAGGTGAATTTTAGTAAAAGTAATGTTATGAGATGCACGAGGAGTGTCAGTGTTGGCAGACTTAATGTAAGGAATGGAAAGTTGTTTGAGAAAGTTGAGAGTTTCAAGCATCTGGTACACATGTGGAAGGGAATGGATGAGTGGATACAGAGATAAGTCATAGAGTGAAGTAAGTGAGTAAATATCCAAGTGGGTTGATAAGTGTGATGATAAATGGGTATTTAGGTATGAATGCAAAGAGAAGGGTATAAGGTGTGATTGAGCCCACAGCATTGTATGGAGGAGATACTTCAAATGCAAGAAAGGATGAAAAGAACAAGCTGAATGTAATGGGTATGAGGTTTTTGAGAAGTATGATTGGTGTATCTTGAATAGATAGGGTGAGAAATGAGGTGGTGAGGCAAAATTTGGTGCTGAAAGTAAGTTGACAAATAAGTTAGTGTTGAGTGTTGAGCTGGTCTGGACATATGGAAAGGATGAGTGATGAACAACTAGCAAAGAGAGCGTGTAGTGCATAAGTGGTTCGAGTAAGGCCAAAAGGAAGACTTAAAACGAGATAGGCAGAGGATGTGAAAAGAGCATTGGCTGCCTATGGAATGTCAGTAGAGCAGGGAGAAGAGAGTGCAAGAGATAGCAGTGAAAGGTGGAAAATTGTGTTTAGGTGAATGTGCCAAAGGCATTCTCGTGCCTGCTAGCCATGTGAGTTGTGATGGGTGGGTGCCATGTGATGAAGCGATTGGAATAATTCAGCTGCAACTGTCGGGCCTCATAGCAAAATAGCCTTACCCACCTACTGAGTGAATAACCTAAACAGGACGGTGAGGGGAAATGTGGCAACTTTTTATCCCTAAGGAGGTAAGAGAAATAACTGGGGCGTGTCTTGGCTCGTGGTGATGCATGCGTGTTCTTTGGCTCTTCCACCTCCTTGCAAGAGGGAATGGGGCCACTTATGTATGTATGTGTGTGTGTGTGTATATATATATATATATATATATATATATATATATATATATATATATATATATATATATATATATGTGTGTGTGTGTGTGTGTGTGTGTGTGTGTGTGTGTGTGTGTGTGTATATATATATATATATATATATATATATATATATATATATATATATATATATATATATATATATATATATATATATATGTATATATATATATATATATATATATATATATATATATATATATATATATATATATATATATATATATATATATATATATATATTTACATGAGCCATTTTCCCCCCTTATAAGGGGAGTGGCTGAGTCAAGGCAAAATACTCTGATTCTCTGGGAAGAGAAAATACAGAGGTGGGGATCCCCAATCCTCTATCTTCACCCCATTTAGACTACTCTTATGGTACGTAGGGGAATTCGGAGGGAGTATTCTATCCCGACCCCCTCCGGGGGATTTTATATATATATATATATATATATATATATATATATATATATATATATATATATATATATATATATATATATATATATATATATATATATATATATATATATATATATATATATATATACATGTATATATGTACAAATATATATATATATATATATATATATATATATATATATATATATATATATATATATATATATATATATATATATATATATATATATATATATATATATATATATATATATATATATGCATGTATGTGCGTGTGTATGTGTGTTTAATTTCATTATTGTAATTACCTAATTGTGCTTACGGGAAAGAGCCCCAAGCTCGTAACATCCCGTCTCCTGGTCGGTTCCATTTTGTACTTAGTGATACTTATCATACTTGTCCTTAAAACTATGGATTGGGTTAGCATTAACTCCCTCCTCGCTGAGCGCATTCTAATTATCAACTATAACAGTAAAAAAGTACTTCCTTACATCCTGCAGAGAAGTTTTCTTACGAAGCTTCACATTATGACAACTAGCTCTAGTGCCAGCCGTTACAAAATATCGATCCCTATCCACTCTTTCATAACCCTGAAGGAATATAAGAACCGTCACCATATCCCCCCTCATTCTTTCAGCCTCGAGTGATGGTAAGTTTAATTCCCTCAGCCTCTCTCCACAACTGAGATTGTGTATTTCTGGCACCAGTTTCGTGGGATATCTTCGAACTTTTTCCAGCTTAACTAAGTGGTTTTTCAAGTGTGGATTCCAAAACGGCATATTCAAGCTTTGGCCTCACATACATTGCATAAATATTTTTGAATATTTCCTTGTCCAAGTGCCTGAAGGCTACCCTTACATATGCTAAGAAAACATATGCAGCTTTTAGTATGCCATTTATATTTCATTTCTGGAAGCAAATCTGCCAGTATGTTTACTCCTAGATCTCTCTCATTTTCTGTCTCCAGAAGTTATGCTCTTGCCATTGAGTTGTCAAGCTTGGGTCTTCTTGCACTTTTACCTACTCTCGCTACCTTACGTTTATAAGTACTGAATTTCATTGTCCACTCTTCTGACCACTCATGCAGACTATTTAGGTATTCCTGAAGTTCTCTACCATTGTTCTCGTCTCTTACTTTCTTCACAATCTTTGCATCATCTGCAAACATACTCAAGTATGAATTTGCAGACTCCGGTAGGCCAATTACATATACAAGGAACAAAAGTGGCCCCAAAGCTGAAGCCTATGGATCCTTGCTACTAACTCTTCTCCATTCAGACACTGAGTGTCTTACTCTAACCCTCTGTTCCCTTCCTTCTAAGTATATTTTTATCAATTCCAAGACATTTCCGCCTATTCTCGCCATTGATTGCAGCTTCTTAATAAGTTTCCCGCCTGGGACCGTGTCAAATGCTTTCTGGAAGTCTAGGAATATGCAATCTTCCCAGCCCTTTCTTTCCTCTAAGAGTCGGCTTACCTCATCACAAAATTCTAATAAGTTTGTTACTGTTGATCTACCTTTTCTGAAGCCAAGTTGTCTCACTGACAGGAAGTTGAAGGATTCCAAGTGAAGAGAGATGTGCTTTCTTAGTAGATTCTCCTTAACTTTGCAAACTATGCTGGTCAAGGAAACTGGTCTATTGTTTAGAGTTTCATCCCTCCTTCCCCTTTTGAAGATAGATACCACATTCGCTTGTTCCAGCATCTTGTAATCTCCCCTGATTCCAGCGACTTTTCAAATATGTTACTTAGTGCTATATAATGTGTGTGTGTGTGTGTGTGTGTGTGTGTGTTCGTGTGTCACTATTAGTCCTCATTTGAGGGTGAACATAGATTGATATCAGTTGGGGGAATTCATTGTGGATGCTCTTATTTCCCTGCGTGGGCTCGACCGCTGCTCTATCACCAACCTAGTTGGGCGCTCTACCGGTTACACCACGGTGGTCCCTCCCTTTCTTAATATATATATATATATATATATATATATATATATATATATATATATATATATATATATATATATATATATATATATATATATATATATTTGGGGTACGGACAATTGTCCTTAGAACCAAAGCCCCTAAGGCTCATTGCAAAAGCAGACAATTGCCCCATGAGAATGCTAAACTGAAATTTATCGTATAATTAAGAAATAATAAATTTAAAGAAGTTCAATTGGAGCAATTTTTTATTTCATGCTTGGTTAACTCAGGATAATTTAGGTTAGGTTAGGTTAGGTTAAGTAAGGTTAGGGGCAATTGTCTTTTTGGGCAATTGTCTGAGGGGCATTTGCCAGGTTAGGGGCAATTGTCATTTTGGGCAATTGTCTGAGGGGCATTTGTCAGGCCTGCATATCATAATCTTACAATAATATGATGAAGTTGCCTTCTCTAATAATTATTCCTATGCAAAATGGTTTACTCCCAATATGGGTAACGTGTCATTAAGAAAAATTCTAGACAAGATTTGGACTACAGAAACATATTTTTTTCTAATTTTCATTTATAGATAAATACAATAAACCCCTTAAAGCAATCTATTTTTTTTTTATTTATTCAGATAACTGTACATGGGGACATGTGCACATGGGCACTCCCAGTCATATTGCAGTTGATAACATTACAATCTATGTGGTTATGTATAAATAACATACTAATAGAATTTGCAATTAATTTTAAATATCATAGCAAGTAATTAATAATAAAATATAGTGTAATAATTGAAGAGTACTTGAAGAGTAATCATTGTGACAATATTTTCAATAGCCCTTGTTGAGTGCTATCATTTAAATTACATTTAACTTTTCAACAGTACTACTGCAGACAATTTGAAGCAGATATAGAATAACAATTTTCAGGTTAGAATAATAAGTAGGTACATACATATATATATACACACACATACATACACACACACACACACACACATATATATATATATATATATATATATATATATATATATATATATATATATATATATATATATATATATATATATATATATATATATATATGC